>JAHFWL010000447.1:0-11020 GCA_021292165.1 Shinisaurus crocodilurus
GTTAAGGAGACCTCCCCCATCGAATTTACTTGATTAAATGGAAGGTTATTATAAATTAATTATAAATTAATTATAAATTAATTTGCTGTCTAAAATTGAAATACATAAAATTTTAAAAAGGTATAGGAAAGCTTGATTTGCACACTGCACATATCTTATTTGTAGTGCAAAAAACCTGGAAAAAACAATACAATATTTTTAGTATGAGTGATGAGCAGTATTTACCAGCCACAGGTCAGGAACATAGTGAGAGCCAGTGTGGCATAGTGGTTAGGCTCGCCGGGCTCCGTGCGGCTCGCACCCCACCACCGCCGGCTCTGCCGCGTCTCCCCCACAGCGTCTCCCCCATTATGCAGGTGGCCTACATAATCTTCCTCCTCTCCATTTTATCGCTGGACGCCTGGATGGACCAACCCCCCCCCGCCGCCCCCGCCGCCAAAGCCCCGCCGCCGCCAAAGCCCCGCCGCCGCCAAGCCCCGCCGCCGCCGCCAAAGCCCCGCCGCCGCCAAAGCCCTGCCGCGCCGCACCCCCCCCCTCCAACCTCCCGCTGCCGCTGTACCTGCACCGGCCGCCGCTGCCGCCAAAGCCCCGCCGCCGCTGCCGCCGCTGCCGCTGGACCCCCCCCCCCCGCCGCTGTTCCTGCACCCGCCGCCGCCAAAGCCCCGCCGCGCCATCACCCCCCCGCTGCTGGACCCCCCCGCCCTCCCAGGACCCCACCACCACCCTGCTGCCGCCGGATCCCCCTGCCACCCTCCCACTGCCGCCGTACCTGCACCTGCCGCCGCCGCCGCCGCTGGACCCCCCGCCGCCGCTGTACCTGCACCCGCCGCCACTGCCACCAAAGACCCACCGCCGCCGGACCCCCCCCCCCGCTGCCGCCAAAAACCCCCCGCCGCCAAAGCCCCCGCCGCCGCCGGACCCCCGCCCCGCCGCCGCTGTACCTGCACCCGCCTCCGCGGCCAAAGTCCCCCCGCCGCCGCTGGACCCCCCCGCCACCCCCTGCCACCGCTGGACCCCCCTGCCACCCCCTGCCGCCGCTGGACCCCGCCGCCACCCTCCCGCTGCCACCGTACCTGCACCTGCCGCCGCTGCCGCCAAAGCCCCGCCGCCGCTGCCAAAGCCCCGCCGCCGCTGCCAAAGCCCCGCCGCCGCCAAAACCCCCCCGCCGGCGCTGCCAAAGCCCCGCCGCCGCCGCCGCCGGACCCCCCCGCAGCCGCTGTACCTGCACCAGCCGCGCCAAAGTCCCACCGCCGCTGGACCCCCCCGCCACCCTCCCGCTGCCACCGTACCTGCACCTGCCGCCGCTGCCGCCAAAGCCCCGCCCCCTCCAGGACCCCCCCGCCACCCTCCCGCTGCCACTGTACCTGCACCTGCTGCTGCTGCCGCCGAAGCCCCGCCCCCTCCAGGACACCCCTGCCACCCTCCCGCTGCCACCGTACCTGCACCTGCCGCCGCTGCCAAAGCCCCGCCACCGCTGCCGGACCCCCCCCGCCGCCGCTGTACCTGCCGCTGCCGCTGCCGCTGGACCCCCCCGCCCTCCAGGACCCCACCACCACCACCACCGGACCCCCCCGCCACCCTCCTGCTGCCACCGTACCTTCACCTGCCGACAAAGCCCCGCCACCGCTGCCAAAGCCCCGCCACCGCTGCCAAAGCCCCGCCGCCGCCGCCGCTGTATCTGCACCCGCCGCCGCGCCAAAGTCGTCCCCGCCGCCGCTGGACCCCCCCGCCACCCCCTGCCGCCGCTGGACCCCCCCGCCACCCTCCCGCTGCCACCGTACCTGCACCTGCTGCCGCCAAAGCCCCGCCGCCACCAAAGCCCCGCCGCCGCCGCCAAAGCCCCGCCGCCGCCGCCAAAAACCCCCCCGCCGGCGCTTGCCAAAGCCCCGCCGCCGCCGCCGGACCCACCCACAACCGCTTGTACATGCACCTGCCGACGCCAAAGTCCCCCCCGCCACTGGACCCCCCCGCCACCCTCCCGCTGCCACTGTACCTGCACCTGCTGCTGCTGCCGCCGAAGCCCCGCCCCCTCCAGGACATCACTGCCACCCTCCCGCTGCCACCGTACCTGCACCTGCCGCCGCTGCCAAAGCCCCGCCACCGCTGCCGGACACCCCCCCCGCCGCCGCTGTACCTGCCGCTGCCGCTGAGGCTGGACCCCCCCACCCTCCAGGACCCCACCACCACCGGACCCCCCCGCCACCCTCCTCCTTCACCTGCCGCCGCTGCCGCCAAAGCCCCGCCACCGCTGCCAAAGCCCCGCCGCCGCCAAAGCCCCGCCGCCGCCGGACCCCCCCCCGCAGCCGCTGTACCTGCACCCGCCGCCGCGCCAAAGTCCCGCCGCCGCTGGACCCCCCCGCCACCACCGGACCCCCCCGCCACCCTCCCGCTGTCACCGTACCTGCACCTGCCGCCGCCACCAAAGTTTTTTTTTTTTTTAAAGAAGAATATAGTCAGACTAGAAAGACTACGAAGAAATCTGAGGAAAAATTTGAAGAGAAATAGTAAATAGCTCAGCTGAACACTCCGAAGAGAGAGAAGAACCCAAACGACTCGTTGCAATGGTGGTCGAAGAGGAACTGAGGAGACAGGCGGGAACTGTGCTAAGGAGCACGCGCGATGGGGGAGGGGCTCCCTCCCGATTTGCCTCAGCTATAGAATTTTACCCAAAACGGTTTCAGCAACCTTTTCACGTGGCCCGTTCCACTGTTTGCCAAAGCCAACAAGCTCTATGCATTATACAGCCCCTGCTTGCTTCCACCTATCAGACATGTTGAGCGATGGTGGACAAGGGCTGGCTGAAGTAACCTGCTTAAATAAAATCAGGTATACAGTATACAGGTTTGAGAGCGTTTTGCAAGACAAGCAAATTGTTAAATATTTATTTTTATTATTATTATTATTATTATTATTATTATTTGATATACAAGCGACGTCTTGCAATACAAGTACTGTAGTACGGCTTAAATTAAAAATCTCTGTACAAATCTTTTTTTGGGAATTTCATTTTGATATACAAGTGTTTTGGATTACAAGCACGTTTCTGGAATGAATTATGCTCTCAATCCAAGGCATGACTGTATATTCAAAATTTGGCAAAGACTGACAGGAAACAACGGGATCTCCATCAAGAAACATAGAGCACAATGCAGAGTGGAGATTATCCTGCCTAAGGAAGGAGGAGCCTGATGAAGGAGAAAAAGACATCCGTCCAGACCTGTTCACATGGAAATAGCAGGGTCAGGCCTGGTTATTACTTGGATGGGAGACCCCTCCTCTAGTTTCCTGCATTGAGCAGGGGGTTGGACTTGATGGCCTTCTCGGCTCCTTCCAACTCTATGATCTATGAAATCTATGAATTATCTCCATTTTCTCCAGGTGGTATGATGTAGGTCAGCTACTGCAGGAGACGGAGGTCAAGGAAGAAGCTGACCCACACCATAGGTCTTTTGTGGAAGTCAGCAGTAGGAAATGTCAGGCAAATGATAGTGGCTGAGCTGATGCCAAGAAGCTAGAGATAATTGGGAATGAGCTTAACATCAAAGAACAACAATGGGCTGGTAGTGTTTGGTCCTTGCCCACATGTCCAGGGTAGCACTGACCGCCACCTTTGGGGTCAGGAAGGAGTCTTCCTCCAAGGCAGACTGGCCAGAGACCTTGTAGGTTTTTTGCTTCCTTTGGACATCCAGCAGGGATCACTTATTAGGTTATTTGAGAGCCAGTGGTTAGAGTGTTGGAATAGGGCTTGGGAGATCCAGGTTCTAGTCCCCACTCAGCCATGAAGCTCACTGGGTGACTCTGGGCCAGTCACTAACTCTCAGCCTAACCTACCTCACAGGGCTGTTGTGAGGATAAAATGAGAATTATGTAAGCCACCTTGGGTTCCTTACAGGATTAAAGGCAGGAAATAAATAAATAAGATCTTAAAACTTGCAAAAAACAGAGGTAGTGTATCAGGCCTGTGGCTTATGCTGGCTCAGCTTGTCTGAGTGTGGAAAGCTAAGCAGGGTCAAGCCTGGTTATTACTTGGATGGGAGACCCCTCCTCTAGTTTCCTGCATTAAGCAGGGGGTTGGACTTGATAGCCTTGTAGGCTCCTTCCACCTCTATGATCTGTGAAATCTATGATGGAAAACAGTAGGCTCTGTGTCCAGGAAGACAAGAATGAAGCTGAACTGACACTTGACCAGGAAGGAAGAGCCTGCAGGGGTAAAAGAGATCTGCCCAGACCTGTTTACCTAGGAATGGTGCAGCTTTTGGTGCGAACCATCTCAGTTTTGCCTGGGCAGTATGTTGTGGATCAGTTTCTATTAGGGGGAGAGGGAAATGCATGCTCTCTCCTGGACAGGGCAGAAACGAATGGTGTGACATTGGATACTCATGGTAATGAGGGTGCTGTCTATTGAGCAAGCAGCAATGGCTTGGGAGGTTCTGGTCCTTGCTCACATGCCCAGGGTAGCACTGACCGCCACTTTTGGGGTCGGGAAGGAATTTTCCTCCAGGGCAAATTGGCCAGAGATCCTGGAGGTTTTTCGCCTTCCTCTGAGCATCCAGCAGGGGTCAAGGATAGTTGACACGTTCATATAAAAGTCCTTTAAAATATGTTAATCAAAAATAAATTTAAAAGAATGTGAGAAAAATAAATCAGTGAAACACTTTTTGGGGGGCCTCCTTTGGGTTTTTCATTATATATTGAGTACAGATTCTGGGGTTACCTATGCTATTCTCCTAAACTGATTTAGGGAGAAATTCTATGCATGTTTAGACAGAAAAAAAGTCCTACAGCTCCCAGCATTCCCCAGCCAGCCATGATGCCTGAGGAATGCTGGCAATTGTAGGACATTTTTTCTGTCTAAACATGCATAAGACTGTGTCCTTAGGAGCCATTTAGAATCCTAGGAATTGTCATTTTGTGATGGGGACTGGCGATCGTTGAGAGAATTCTTGGCACTTGCACCAAACTCCAGTTTCCAGGATTCTGTGAGGGAAGCCATGATAGCTTAGTTAATATAAATCTGGCATAACTTTGTAGTGCAGATAGGCTGATGGTGGTCTTATCTCAGTGATCTCAACTTACTATAAACAATTCCTATTCCAAGTCAATTTCATCTCTCATTCAGCGCCTATTGAAAGCGGTTATCTTCTATTCACCCGGGGACCGCTTAAAAGTGAGTTTTCTCAGCTGTGGTTAACCCGTTAACTCCCGAACTCACGCAAAGGAACACCGGCAGTCCTTCACAATACTCGAATAGCCACAGTCCTCATAACCATGATCGCCAAATAGAATCCACACTTCAAAATAGGGGTGGGGAACAGAATTGACTCCCCTCCTGCAGCCTTTTGTGGGCCCAATGACATCAGGGGAAATGTCCTGTACTTGGAAGACACCCCAACTGAGGCAGAGGCCACCTCAGTCAGGACTGCTTTATCTGTGGTGCGTCCTCCCCAATGGGGGAAGGCACAGCACAAGCGAAGCCAGCCTGATCAAGATGGTGGCTGGAGTACTACAGTTGCTGCTTCCGCTGGGGACGCTTCCTCCCCACCCCTGCTGTGTCTTCCCCAATGGGGGAAGGCACAGCACAGTGTCAATAGCTTGGGTGGTGCGTATCGTCTCCATGGGGGTGGCATGCAAATGGGTCATGGCTCAGTGTGATAGAGCACTTGCTTTGCACACAGTAGATCCCAGGTCTGATCCTGGCATCTCCGGGTAGAACTAGGAAAGAATCCTGCCTAAAACCCTGGAGAGCTGCTGCCAGTCAGTGACTGGGTTTGCATGACATGACAACCCAGGACGGGTTTGTCAGGGTAGCTTATCTGTTTGTTTACAGTATTTGTATACCACACTATATCTAGGCAGATTCCAGAGCAGTGAACAATAAGATAAAACAGATAAAATTAAAAACAATACATTAAAAACAGGCTAACATTAAAACCATGGCTGGTCAGCAAGAAAGGCTTCCCAGAACAAGGATGTCTTGAGCAGGCACCGAAAACAACACAGTGTCAGAGCCTGCCTGACCTCCAGAGGCAGGGAGTTCCATAGAAATGAAATGGCATATAAGCCACCCTGACGACCCATGGCTTGCAGTTGGGTTCGTTTGACCCACAATGGGTTGTCATGTCATCCGAACCCGGGCAACATGACCCGTCATGGGTCAAGCCCAACTACATGTGAGCAGCTTGGCAAAAAACCCTTGCTGCTCTTGCCAAGTGGCTAGCAGGTGAGTGCCACGGACAGCCGCCCCTGAAGTGCCCAAGCAACACTTGGGGGCAATTGTCAGAGGCTATCCCCCCTCCCCACTGCCATCTTGGGCTGGCGGTGGCAGTGAGTGAAGATCGCTTCAGCCGGCTATGCAAAGCTGGCTGAAGCGATTGCTTCCGCCTCCCCCCCCCCCGCCACTGCAAGCTGTTTCGGGGTCGCCATGGTGGGGGGGGGAAGACTCGTTCCTTTCGAGGTATCCCCCTGGGATGCCTGCGGGAGGACCACGCAGGTGGGTATGGACCCACGATGTGCACATCGTGGGCCCTTGGAGAACATGTGGCCCTCCAGATGTTGTTCAGCTACAGCTCCCATCAGCTCTAGGCAGCATAGGCTATGGCTGGTGGGAGTTGTAGTCAAACATCTGGAGGGAACCAGATTGGGGAAGGCTGCTCTAGAGAGTAGCTACAGACAATTTCTTTGGTGAAAGATACAGCGGAAAAGTACAGAGCACTAAATGGTATCTGGGAGTTCTTACACCCTTTTCAACATGTTGCTCTTAAAACAAGATTCATTTTCTAATCTAAGCAGCTATTTGGAAGTGATAGTAACGGAATAAAAGATTTAAAGAAAGAAATTAAGGGAGAAAGGGGAGAAATAAGCCATTCATTCATGATTAACAACCAACGCTCTGTTCACACTATTTAGCCTGCTAATTGGTTGCTATTAAAAACCGCTCATTGTAATGGTGTGTTAGCACATTGTTTATTAATAATGCATTTTTATAGAGCTAGAAGAGTTATGCTACCTATAAATATACATAGTAACCAGCTTTCACATCAAGGGACCAACTAAATTAATAAGTGTTTCAGAAGACCCTGATTTGCACTGCGTTGAGAACAAAGTTCTAAAATACACGGTACTTATAGAAAAGTGTCACGGATCAGGCCTAAGTTGAAGTTGCATCATTGCCCAGAAACGCTTCCCCCAATCCCAACTATGAGGAGGCTGGCTGTGGTTACCCAGTGGTAAAGCAACTCTGCACACAGTCAGAAACACTTAAATTACTTCCCAGTGTTTTTAGGGCTGAGCAACCTGCACTGAGGCCATGCTAGAAATACATCACAAGGCAAGACGACAGGGCCAGTTTGCATATGAACTGGATATTATTTCATCTATTTACAGTATTTATTGGATGTATACCCAGCCTTCCTGCAAAGCAGCATCCAAGGGAGCTAGCAATAAATGCAAAGATGTATTGTAACCTTTTGCCGTGCCACAACTGCCTTGTGAGGTAGACCAGTTGTGCACACTTATATCTGGTCCGTAAGATGCTGCCGTCATGCCCTTTCTCTTCTAAACCTGAATAGGGAGACCACAGAGCTATGGGCAAGTTATCTGCCGGGGATGAGGTAACATCTAGCTGAGGCTTCCCATCCATGGGCGGGCAGGCAGGCAGGCGGCTTTCTTCTTACTCCCCTCAGGGTGCAATCCTAGCAAGTTTAGACAGAAAAAAAGGCCTACAACTTCCAGCACGCCCCAGCCAGCATAGCTGGCCGGGGCACGCTGGGAGTTGTACGTCTTTTTTTTCTGTCTAAACTTGCATAGGATTGCGCCTTTAGGTGCAAATAGGTAAATGCAGGTCAGTGAGCCAAGTGGCTAGGCAGGTGGGGTGAGAAAGCTCTCGATTCATGCCAAACTAGCATTGGGGAGACCCAGGGTTCAATCTCCACTTAGCCAGGAACCTCACGAAGTAACCTTGGACTAATCCAGCCTTCCCCAACCTGGTGCCCTCCAGATCTACTGAACAACTCCAACCACCCCTTCCATCATCCTGGCTGGGGAGAATATGCAGCAGGTCCCAGGTTCAACCTCCAGGTAGGGCTGAGAAAAACCCGTGTGAGGTATTGGCAAACCACTGCCAGTCACCCCAATGTGGTGCCCTCCAGATGTTTTGAAGTACAACTCTCATCAGCCCCAGCCAGCATAGCCAGTGGGGGTGATGGACTATGCAGTAGTGAGCTAGATAGAGCAATGGACTGACTTGGTGTAAGGCAGCTTCCTGTGTTTCTAACAGACCTTATTAACCACTTCTTTCCTCCCCCTCCCCCCCCAAATATACCCAACTGAAGTGGTGGGGAAGACAGAAGTGAGAGAAGCTATTATTATACGGGACACCAAATAATCCATTTTTCTTTTAGCCTCATAACCAATATGAGGTAGATTAAGTGTGTTATCATTGGGGAAAAAATAGCATAAGAACAACAACCTAAGAAGAGCCCTGCTGGATCAGAGCAAGGGTCCACCTAGTGGCCAAAGAGCTGCCCACGGGATCCCACAAGAAGGACAGGAGTGCGACAGCACTCTCCCACCCATGTTCCCCAGCAACTGGTGCACACAGGCAAACTGCTTCTGTAGAGGCGGCAGTATGCCTATGTAGAGAGTCATTGCTGATCTTTGTGAAAACGGTCCACCTGTGAACTTGACTCCCCTGTCCAAATCGCCTGCTATACTACAAGTTATCAGTGGAAGTCTAAACTGTGCCCATTCCCGAGGAATACGTTGCTGCTGTGCAAGTGGAAAGTGGTGAAGGAGGAAGAGGCGTGTCCCTCTATGGAGTTGCATGGTGGAGATTTCCTAATTTTACATGATCTAGAGTACTCGACAGATTTCACTTTTACACATGACCTAACAACTCAAACTTAAACTCAGAATTATCAGCACAAACATGCCTGGAAAATTTAAAAAGCAAGCATACAGGCAAGGAAATTTCAGAAATTTCAGCCATGTAAATAGGCCCCAAGGCATTCTACTTCTTCCAAAATGTATCAGCCTGTTTGCACAAGTGACTAACATCAGTAAGCATGAACATTGACAGGCTGAAAGAAAACCAACTCCCTTTTGCCTAATTGTGTGTGATATCATAAAGCAGAAGGTAATTTAAAGGTAAATCAATTTTAAAGTCAGATTTGGGTCATTGCTTTAACCCCACCCACCCCCTGCACATAACAAGCAACAGTGTTTTTTATCCAAACTCTTTATTCTTGGTCAAATTAAATTACATTCCTTAATCCTACCTCATTTTATGAGCCTCAGAGTCATTACAGTTCCTAAGGAAGTGAAGCTGGAGGGAACGTATACAACAATGCATCCTATTGACCTCCCATACTAATGTTCTCCCATCTTATTTTAACCTGTACTGTGTACACTAAATATAATCTTCAATCGTAAGTACTTGGACCTACAGGAAAGAGGTAGGAACTAACTTCAACACCAAAGCCATTCCACACCAGTAACTGAAGTTGCTTCACTGTTTATAAAATTACGTAGTATCTTAGCAAGATTGCAGAGGTGAAACAGCAAACAATCCCCAGCTCTTCAAGAACAGAAGGCACTTAAAAGAAAAATTACTGCTACTAACCAGCCCCCTTCACCCTATCTCCATCCTAAAGGTGCTGAGTCGACTGATTTTCCACATCCCTTAATTCTTAGGGACTTCCAAGTGGTTCTTTGCTCAGTGGCATGTTGCAAAGTTTTAACACGGGCATTTAAGAGAGGTGGCCCTCATCAGCTGGAATATAGGGGAGCACAGTCCACCAAGGAACTCAGCTAGTAACCAAACCAGCAAGGACTACAGCGGGCACACAGTTCACCAGAAGTGCAAGAACCAAACTGAGGGAAGTGGCACTTCCCTTTCCTTGCACAGGGTGACACTCATGGCAGGAAAGGATCCTTTGAAACCATGGCACAGCAACCTGAAGCTAGGTACGCTGAATGCTGGAATCTAGACCAGTATCGCTGAAATCAAGGCAGTTTAGGAAGCTTGGCGAAGTCTAGGCCAGTGTTCTCCAACCTTGGCCAAAAACATCTGGGGACCCAAGGTTGGAGAACACTGGTCTAGGCAATCAGAGGTGTGCGGGTCACAGCATGCATTGTAACACCCTGCTCTCCAGCTCCACTCCCCCCGCCCCCAGGAGCTGTGTCAAGAGCATGCCTCGTACCTCTCTGGAACAGTAAAATGAAGGTTTGGAGGGGAAGGTTTGGTCACTTGGACAGATGAGCTTGCAAGTCAAGGAATGCTTGGATGTGAGAGAAAGGACTGTTGAAAACGAAGCAAAAAGTGTTATGTTTGCCAAAGCCTACTAAAACCCCTAAACAGGCCCGCACAACTGGTGACTCACTTGCCTGTCCTAGACAGGCAGAAAAATACCGTAGGTGGTTTATGAAGCTTCTATTGGGCTGCACACATCTGGCTAGATCACATCATACAGGCCTGTGTGACTAGAACAAAACACGTACGGATTTAGTCCGAGGTTTTTCAGGCTTATTCCTGTTCCCAGGAAGTGCCAAAGTAATTTACTTGTTACCTCTAGAAGCCCACTGAAGTAGTCTCAGATCAAACCACCTTTTGCTACACTCAATCCTGACATAGCGCTATTTCCACCTTAGGAGTTTTGATCCTCATGTCCTCGAAAGAATGGGGGTATTGTTGGGAATTCTTAATTGGCTGCTTGCACAGGTATCACCAGGAAGAAGCTATCAGCATCCCCTATAAGAGGTCCAGGCAGAGTACCTCAAGCCAAATGGATTTCCATCAAGCGTGCCAAGAACCTGCCCATATACAGTACTGGCTCTCCTGCTCTGCACTTTTGCCTTCTGCAAGAAGGAAACAAAGTAATTATGAAGAGCAGAAAAGACAGCAGGAACCCTCCCTAAAAGGCTCTGTTCAACAACTCTCACCAACTCAAAGAAAAAACTATCATTACTTGTAACTCCTCCCTCCACAATACTGAGTGTTCTGATGGTCATCACACTAGTTCAT
>JAHFWL010000448.1:0-161858 GCA_021292165.1 Shinisaurus crocodilurus
ACGATCTTCTGCTCCTTGCCCCCTTCAGGGGCCCCGCTCCTGCATCTGGGGCTCAGCAAGGTGCGCTTCCACCGAACCCCACACTCGGCCGGTTAGGCTGATGGCAACAAAGGCGACACTCGCCTGTGCACGGCAGTATTGTGCGACTCTGAAGCGCCCATGTTTACAGCAGGATCGAGATCTCGTGATAAGCATTCTGTGCCAGGGAAGGTTTATGCCGGATGCTGCGTTATTATGCAAACGGAGACTTGCAGACCGACCCTGTGCCTGCTTCCTTGGAAGCGAGTCTCCCAGCTTTGCAGAGGGCTGACTGCCAAGTGGGCGCGGAGTGGATTACAGCAGCCGACACCGTTTTCTAACTGAGCGACGCCCGATAGTTGCTCAGCGCTTTAAGAATATGCAGATGGGTGGCTGGCTCACGATTCAGCGCAGCATCCATGTTTCAAACTGAGCGTTGCATCCGCACTTTTTCCTCCTGTGCCAAGAAAACTCAAGTCCCTCTCGCAGAATATCGTGAGCAAATCGATGGCATCACTGCAAGTACGCCAGTGGTGAAAATGAGCAGCTGTGGACGGTTACAGGAGACTCCCATAAATTTAGTGTGTGGGGGGGGGGGCATCGCCCACTGCGCCCACCCTACTGACCTGCTGCTGCTCCAGCTGCCCCTTGCCCTGCCGAATGATGTTGCATCTCTCGAGCAGCTCCTTCTGGGTCTTCTCAAACTCCTCCTTTCCCTAGTTGAGAAAGGATGAAAGCGGGTTAGTGGCGGTGCATCCAGAGAACCTCAGGGCGGGACCCACAGCTGAAGGGACCCTACACCCAGTTCAGATGGCTCTTCACCAGCAGCATCCAGTGACCCAACGGGAGAGGGAAACTCCCAGTTCAGCACAGGCTGTGCTATGACTGGAACCCAAACTGGACCTGGCTTGTGCTAGCTTCAGAGACAACTTCCAGAAGAAGAAAAGAAAATGAAGGTAGCCATGTCAGTATAATATAGCTTTACATTAGTGTAATACCTTTATTAGGCCACCCAAAAGATCACAAGAAACGTGGAGCTTTCAAGATCTCCAGAACTCTTCATCGGGCAAGCTGTTATAAAAAGCAGGTTTGGGGGTGGACGGGAATAGGGGAGGGGGAAAACGGACTCGGGTGCTGAAGTCGCAGTTTAGGTTCCCAAGATGAAGTGGGGGAGGAGGGGTCTGCAGACATGCTAAATAGGGTCTGCATGTTGTGTGCCAGTTACAGGTTGGACCTGCAGCTGTCCCTAGGATTGCTGGGAACCAGAAATGGAAAAATGTTCAATCCCTCCATTTAGGATTCCCCCCCTTCCTATCCCACCCCCCCTTACATGTTTTTTGCAGCATCTTGCCTGATGAAGAGATCTGGAGATCTCAAAAGCTTGCACACTTATTGGTGATCTTTTGGCTGGCCTAATAAAGGTACTCCACTATTACGGATTTTGGACCTCCCAGAAATGCTGCTGTACTGCTCTGGCAGCAGAACAGACAGAGTCTCTCGGAGAAGGTGGAAAACTGCCCGTTGCACTCATGGAGTAGAAGTCCAGAGTTGCATTTCCCCACGGAAACACCCTCGCAGAAGAAATGCCCAATCCTAAGCCAGTATTATACTGTGTGTCCCAAGACTGAAGCTGGTTCTCCGGGGACTCAAGCTGGAAGCCCTGAACCTGGGACTTTCTGCGCGCAAAGCGCATAGTCTGCCCCAGATAGATCTGCACAGAACTGAACTGTGTCAAAAAGGCAGGGCCCTTGACTACACGTCCAAGCAAGCAACTTGCTCCCCGATACTAAAGCTGGGAGTCACGGCTTTGTCTCCTGGCAACACACAGATAGATAGACCTGCACAACATGTGACCTACCAAGCCAACACAGCCCAGCAGTCATATATTATGGCCGGCCAGGTATTGACAGATCTCCTTATTTTTGCAAAGTGAGGCAGGTGGCAAAAATCAGTAGGCTTCCTAAGTGGGCCATGAGACCCCACTTGTGGGGTGCATTTGACTTGGAAGAGGCCTGGTGCATAGAAGATGACTGCATCCCGAGCCTTCACGTGCCCGCGTGCACGCACACGCACACGCCCCCATGCTTCAAAAGGGACAAGCAATCACTCCAGCAAAAAGCTGTGCCATTGACCAGAGACCACACTGGACCCAGGTGTGTTCTAGCTCGGGGAATCTGACCAAACATTACGCTGGGCAACGCCATCCTGCTATTCCTCCAGCCCTGGCAAACACACGCAACAGCGCCCAAAGGAGTGCCCTGAAAGTGCCAGACCCCCACAGGTGACCCCATCAGCCCCTGCCCACTTGCAGTCTCCATTTCTCACTTTTGCAGATCTCCCCAGATCTGACATGTAGCCTTGGAAGGGGTGGTGATGGTGGTAACCGTGGGATCATTACAGTTATAAAACGTGGAAAAGAACGAATCAGTGGAGTTCTGGAGTCTGACTGGAAGACTTGGCGACTACTGATGTTTGGGGAGCTAGAAACCACATTACCAGGTGCAGACTCCTTCGAAACTATGCATATCTACCAGGAGTGGTGTGCAGGCGGTCCCTGGTATCTCGGATCTGCAAGAGATTCCCCTCCCCCTGCTCCTCCCAAAGCCCCCAGTAGCCTGCAGGCCAGGGTGGCAGAGCCCATGGAGGGAGCCGTGGGCTGGGTGGCCCCATCGGAACCAGCCTACAGGCCAAAAGTTGCCCGTCATGGTCTACCCCATGCCAGACACGTCCTTGCGGTTATTAGATTGTGAACCACATGCAAGGACTGTCTTGTATTTTTTAATCTTTGTGCAGTACCTAGGAAACTTTAGGAATAATAATAATAATAATAATAATAATAATAATAATAATAATAATAATAATAATAATAATAATAATAGCAGCAGCAGCAGCAGCAGCTGCATTGAGGTCATCCTCTTCGGAGGCTCTCCTCCAGGTGCCTCCTTCAGTTGAGATGAGGTGGGTGGCGACCAGAGAGGGCCTTTTCAGTTGTGGGACCCAGTCGAAGGAACACCCCCTGCAAGTTTATCTGGGGCCAACATTACTATCTTTTCGGCACCGGGTGAAGGGTTTTTGTTGTTGTTTTTTTTAATTTTCACAGGCGTTTAAATGTAACTGCTATTTCAACACGCTGTTATATTTTGACTTGGTTTTTTGTAAAAATGGCATCTTATTTACCTACATCGTTCTGAAAGCCCCTGCTGAAGGGGTGGCAGGTAAAACTTTCCTAAAAACATTAAAAAACAAACGCCCGTTCCCAGCAAGAGGCTGGGGGCCCTCTAGAGCGTCAAGTAGGACATCACGAGGAGAGACCTGCCCGTCGCCATCTCCCTTTGGAGCGTGTGTGTGTGTGGGGGGGGCTCGCCTTCCCTCCCGCAACGTAGCGCTCCTCCCCGCCCCCCGCACCCCACCTGTAGGTGCACGTAGTCATAGTCTTCCATCCAGCCGCCCTCGCTGTTCTCGTACTGCCCCTCGGGCGAGTCCTGGGCCAGGAACTTGGGCGGAGAGGGCAAGGGCCGGGACTGGATGCTGCTTGCCTTATCAGCGGCAGTGCTGTGGGAGAGGCCGCTGTTCCCCCTTGGTCCGTTTGAAGAGCAGCGAGGCGTTGCCGTGCAGGAAGGAGGCCAGCTGCTTGGTGTCGTCGGGCACCCCCCGGGAAGTACATGACCAAGTGTTCCAGGTCGTCCGGGGCACCGGCTTGCCGGGCAGGAGGGCGCTGGGGGCCCAGCCGCAGCCGTCCAAGGCCTGGCTGTGCCGCAGCAGCGCTGGTACACTCCCTCCATCTGCTGCACCTGCTTGCTGAGCTTGGCGTAGAGGGAGCGGTCGGAGGCCTGGGCGGCGTTGCTCACGACGACGCGGGGCAAACCCAGCAGCTCCCCCAGCGCCCCCTTGATGCTCTCGGCCGCCCCCTGGATGCGGGCGCCTGCACCTCCATCTGCTCGGGGCTGCGCCAGCTGCCGCTGATGAAGGACATGAGGTAGGAGACGGCCGCGCTGACGTTGCTCTGGAGCCGGGCCAGCGTCTCCATGGCAACGTCCTGGTCGAGGCGCAGTTCCTTGTCGGGGGCCTCCTTGACGGGCACCGTGTCCAGGGAGGAACTGGAGAGGTTGCTGCGGTCGCTGCCCGTGCTGGAGGCCGAGAGGCGCTTGCCGTCGCTCGCCTTGCCCTCCCGGTCCACCTGGGGGGGCACGTCGTAGATATAGTCGCCTCCCCCATCCTTGCTGCCAATGGGCAGCTCCCGCGGCACGTCGTAGACCTCCTGGCTCGCCAGCTTCCTCAGCCCAGGCGGGACGTCGTAGATATCCTGGGCCTCGGGGGCGCTTTTGCTGGTGGAGGGAGGGACGTCATAGACGTCTTCCGGCAGGTAAGGCTCCGCCACCGGCAACCAAGGCTGAGCTAAGATGAGCGGGTGCCGTGACGGATCGAAGGGCTTGGCCTTGCAGAAAACGGGGGGCACGTCATAGGTCTCCTCCCGCGTCGGACCATCCGGGACGTCCTTGCTAACGGACGGGGGGATGTCGTAAACCTGCAGGGAGAAATCAAAGCCAGCGTCAGCTCTGCCCCTCTCTGTTGCCCCCACCCTGTGCTCAGAGGTGGAAGCGGAAATGCTACGAAAATCTCTGCCCCACCGTTGGTGCTGGTTTTGACCCATAAAGCCTTACACGGCTCAGGGACCGTGATACCTGATGGGAGTGCTCTCCCGGCAAGAGTGTCCCCATACACTATGATCATCATCTAAGGCCCTCTCAGTGGTGGGCCCCCCAATCCTGGAATAATATTCCTGACGAGGCCTGCCTGGTGCCAACATGGTTATCTGTTTGGTGCCAGGTCAAGACCTTCCTCTTCTCTCAGGCATTTGGAAGCGTACAATGAGGTTTTAATCAGGTCTTGAATTTTTCTTGTTGTTGATGACTTAAAATTGTTTTTAGATATGTGTGTCTCTGTGTGTTGTATATGTTTATATGTTTGTATGCATATGGTTTTTATAATGTACAGTATTTTAAAGGTTTTAATCTTTGGCTATTGGATGGTATAGAAATCTAAGAAATGAAATGAATGAATGGCGCTCTCTCAGAAAGCCAACTTCTCAATGATCAAGAGACCTGGATGGAAGGCACAGAGACGGTCTGCGGAGGCTAACATACCTTGGGCAGGTGGCCAAGGCATTCCGAATTCTGCGCAAGGAGCCAAATTCTTAGACTGCGGTATATTATTGTGCAGGTTAAGAACATCTGCATATATGGCCTATTCTTGCCTAATTTATTCCGTTTTTTGCTACCCAGCAAAAAAGTCTTATATGTTATTTTTATTACAGACGGCTTTAAAAGGGGGATTAGACAGATTCATAAAAGATATGCCTATCAGTGGCTAGACTGTGTACACTCCCCGGGATCCCTTGTGGATTAAGGACGGTTTATACATTTTAGGAATAACTAACTAAATAAACTTCCATAGTCAGTGGTGGTATACCTCTAAATCGGCATTCCCCAGCCTTGTGCCCTCCCAGATGTGTCGAACTACAGCTCCGGGGATAATGGGAGGTGTAGTTCAACACATCTAGGAGGCCACCAAGTTGGAAAAGGCTGCTCTAAACAGCAGAGATGCCAGGAGGACATGCCGGAGGAGGGCTTTTTGCTCCCTTCGCATCCTGCTTGTGAAGTTCCTGGATGCATCTGGCCGGCCACTGTTGGAAATACTTGGAATCACAACTCGGTGAGCATTTGGGCCCTGCTTGTGTTCCAGACAGGAAGGACATGGAGCGCAGCAGCGTTCCACCGCATGGGCTGCTTGGCTGGGCCTTGCCTGTCTCTGCAGCAATAAGAACTAGAAACTTGCTTTCAAAGCCAAAGTTTCTCTAAAACCCGAGTCTGGCACCTGATAGCAAATTCTGCAATCACGGAATACACACGACCTTGTCCAGCGAATTCTGCAATCACGATGAGGCAGAATACATGCGGTCTCGCCCACGAATTCTGCAATCACGATGAGGCAGAATACACACAGTCTTGTCCACGAATTCGGCAATCACGATGAGGCAGAATACCTGCGGTCTCGCCCACAAATTCTGCAGTCGCAATGGTGCAGAATACACACAGTCTCGCCCAGGTTTCGCGAAGAGCCAGCAGAGCGAGTCTCCCCAGCGGCAGCCCGTCGCCAGGGCCAGCCTCACCGCAGAACTTCCCAGCCTCCCATCACATCTCAGCCAGACCCCCGGTCTCCACCCCTTGGAAACCCCGCGTTCCCCACTCACCACCTGCAGGCCTTTCTCCACGCTGGGCGGCACATCGTAGATCTCTTGGTCATGACTCAGATCCCTGCTCTTGGGGCCCTTCGCTGCCAGGGCAGGGGTGTCGTATACCTGGCAAAAGGAAGAGAAGGAGGCGTCGGTGCTTGTGCCCGCCCATGGCAATTGCACCCCGACTTGCTTCCACGATGGAGCTCAAGGTGGCCTACATGGGGTTCCCAGGCAGCCCCCCGTCCATCCAGGCACTGACCAGACCACGGGGGCTGCATCACACGGCTGTGGGCCACAACCCCTGGACTATTAGCTGTGCCCTGCAAACAAAGCCTACTTCAGGTGTCACAGCCTCATGCAGGGGTACTGGAGCTCAGGCCTGTGGGCCAAATCCGGCCCTCCTGCGGGCCAAATCGGGTTCCCCAGAGGGCTGCGTCCCCTTTACCCAAACCGCCGATCTCTGGGTGGGTTCCTGGCTTTTGTGATTTCACTCCCCCCCCTTTCTAAAAGGTAGAAAGGTATTGCCATCATTGCCAAAGGCAAAAGGTACAGTCATACCTTGGATTGCAAGTAACTTGGTTTGAGAGCGTTTTGCAAGACAAGCAAATTTTTAAATATTTATTTATTTATTTATTTATTACTTGATATACAAGCGACGTCTTGCAATATAAGTACTGTAGTACGGCTGAAATTAAAAATCTCTGTACAAATTTTTTTTGGGGGGATTTCGTTTTGATATAAGAGTGTTTTGGATTACAAGCACGTTTCCGGAACAAATCATGCTCTCAATCCAAGGCATGACTGTATTAGTTACTGGCAATAAGAGCGTCAAGCTAAAAGATGCTGGCATCGTGGGTAGTGCTGGTCCCACCCGCCGGCGGAATGTGTCCCTTGAGAGGGCTCTGAAACAGAATCCGGCGCTTGGCCGAAAGAGGCTCAACACCCCTGTTTTAATAGGGCGATCGCAGGCCACCTTGAGGGTTCCTTTGATGCCAACAGGCAGGGAAGGAAAGGAAGGAAGGAAGGAAGACATCTAACACAAAGTTACATGCACACATTACAATATGCCTGTTCGATTGACTCGGGCTTGTATTACACATGCAGCAGAATGAGGCGGGACCAGTTCTGAAATGGCAAAATGGACCAGACCACTTCACACGGCAGGTAGGGGAAGCCCAGTCTGGAATGCTCTCCAATGATAGATGCCTCCATGCAAGTAGAAATCTAGTACAGCAGGGATCAGGATGGGCCAGAGCTGCTTTCCCTAACTGGGTGCCCTCCAGATGTGATAGAGATAGCTGGGCCAAAGCTTCTCTCCCCAATATGCCAGGTTTTTTAAATTTATTTTATTTTTTTATTATATTTATACCCCGCCTTTTTTCCTGCAAGGAACCCAAGGTGGCTTACATAATTCTCCTCCTCCTCTCCATGTTGTCCTCACAACAACCCTGTGAGGTAGGTTAGGCTGAGAGTCAGTGACTGGCCCAAAGTCACCCAGTGAGTTTCATGGCCGAGCGGGGACTAGAACCCAGATCTCCCGAGTCCCAGTCCAACACTCTAACCACTACGCCACACTGGCTTTGTTTGTTTTTACTTGCAGAGTTGTGTCCTTACGTGGGAGAGCATTCCCCCCACCTGAAGCCTGAAGTGGTACAGGCCACTGTAGCCCCCCAGCATCCTCCCACTTCATCGGCCAGGCCTGTGTCAGCGACCGCGACAGCACTCTTTGGCTGGCGCATGCAAAGCGAGGGCCTCACCCCCGCGTGCGCTCTCTGCTGTCCCTTCCTCTCCCGCCAGAGGCCAGGCAGCACTTACCTCCTGGCTGCACTGGTTCAGCAGTAGTCCCCGTGTCGGGGGCACGTCGTAGATCTCCTGGAGGTGGCGGGGAACGTCATACTCATCCTGCTCCCCTTTGGGGGAGTCGTAGACATACACCTGCCCGACACGTGTGGGAACCACCACCTGGAAAGAAGGAAAGAGGGTGCAGGTGAGACCCAAGTTTGCCGGGCAAGGCAGGTGCAAAACTGGCTGCGGAGAACGGTGGCTCTGACCCTGCTCTTGCCCAAGGCCTAACTTTATTTATTTATTTATTTATTTATTTATTATATTTATACCCCACCATTTTTCCTGCAAGGAACCCAAGGCGGCTTACATAATCTTCCTCTTCCTCTCCATTTTATCCTCACAACAATCCTGTGAGGTAGGTTAGGCTGAGAGACCGTGACTGGCCCAAAGTCACCCAGTGAGCACCATGGCCAAGTGGGGACTAGAACGTGGATCTCCCGAGTCCCAGTCCAACACTCTAGCCACTACCCCACACTGGCTCTAGAGAAGCAGCCCCGAAACCTCCTCCTCTTCCCAGGACCTTCCTGCTCCCAAGGCTTCTGCTGTGAGCAAGGACCGGGTTCAGCACAGCCAGGCACCTGCTGAGGCCCGCGGCCCTGTAGGGGGTCCACTGCCGAGAGCTGCCCGGCCTCGCCGGCGCTGCCGCTCCTGCTCCATCGTCACTGCTGCCGCCCAGTTGCTCTCCCTCTGGCCCAAAGTGTGGGAAGAAGGCACACGGCAGCGGTGAGGAAGAGGAGCAGGAACTGATGCTCTTGGCAATGGTCATGAGGAGTCCTGCCCTGCAACAGGGTTGCCTGAGTCGCCTCCCGCCCCCCCAATATCGGGTGCCAGCACTGCCTCCCATAAAATGGTGCCTCCCATTGGTTGCCATGGGCTTACCGCAGAGGAGCAAAACCTCAGGCCGGGGCCCAGATCCGGCCCTCCTGAGGTACCAGACGGCCAAGCCTCCTTCGCTGGCCACACCCCTTTCCCCCGACCACCAATCGTTTGGTGGTTTCCCAGCTTTTGCGCAGGTTCAGAAGTCTCCCATTGGCAATAGTGCAGCAGCTCCTGCCATGGTGGTTCACAATAGTTCAGAGAACATCTAAAAAGATCGCCTGGATGGGTCGCTCTGATGACACGGTTGGCAACCAGGCAGACGACGCCCAGCCCCCTCTGGAGGCCCGCCATGCCACCCCAGCACCCCATTTCAGACACCGTGCGCCGCACATGGCAAGAACCACGGTGGAGAGCACTGGTGAGGGCATCGTGGAATGCTGGAGAAACTGACATCCCCTTCAGTCAGCGGCACATCGCATACAAAAGGAAACTGATTCCTGCGCACATGGTGACCGTCCAGGAAGCCCCGCTTTGTTTTTGTACAATGCTACAGGCAGCATTGAATGCAGGAGGTTAACAGGAAATAAAAATAAGCTACGCAGTGCACGCTTGATTTAAGCTGATGCTTAAATCTTCCCCGTCGTAATCCCTCCCTTGCTCCAAGGAGTTCAGGTTGGCTTACGTGGGTGGTTCTCATACTGTCCTCTAAACAACCCCATGAAGCACGAGCGGGCAACCTCCGATCGGCGGGCCTAATCTGGCCCGTGGAGGCTTGGGCTCCAGCGTGGGCCCTGCCCACTCCCCTCGGTAAGCCCCCCCCTCCCCAAACCCTGCCCTGGAGTCTACTGGGCGCTTTGGGAGGAGGCAGGGAGTGGAATCGCCTTGATATTCCCGGAGTCCCCTCCCGAAGAGGAATCCCTTTGTTATCTCTGATCATAGACTGGAGATAACAAGTGGCCTGGGGGAGTGGTAGTGGGCATCGCTCTTCCTTCCTTCCCCATGCGGAGAAGGCAGAAAGCGAGTGGTGTTGGGCTGAGCATCTTTGCCTGCCCTGCAACCTCCCCCCCCAATGGGGGGGAGTCATCCAGCCCCACATCTGATTCTGGTTGCCATGAAGCCTGGCCCACAGCCACCCTCTGAGTTTATGGCCAAGAAAGCAGGGGAGGCTGGTGACGCCTATGCCAGCGGGGCTCCTTATCCACTGCATCTTTTATTTTGAGCTTTATAGGAGCTATTCATCATGGTGCTCCGTGGCAGCGAACCTGTTTTGGGGATGGAGCTCAGCACTGTGGATAGCTCCTATGAAGCCCAAACAAAAGGCTGCAATGGATAAGGAGCCCCTACTGACACAGGAGTCGCCCGCCTCCCCTGCCGAGAAGGGATTCGAACGTAGCTCTTTTCGAGTCCGGTCCAGTACGCAATCCATTACACCACACCACCTCATCTGACTTCTTGGCTGTCCTCCTATGGTCCAGTGTTGCTGAATAGCTTTTCCAAGCTGGGGCACATGGGACTGGGAACAAAGCTAAGCAGGGTCAGGCCTGGTTATTACTTGGATGGGAGACCCCTCCTCTAGTTTCCTGCATTAAGCAGGGGGTTGGACTCGATAGCCTTGTAGGCTCCTTCCAACTCTATGATCTATGAATCTATGAATTACTACTTTCCTTTTTTTTTAAAAAAATGCTCTTAAATATTCCTCACGGGGTGCAGCTGGCCCTTCCCCCAGCAGAGGGCGCTACCCACCCACAAGCCAGTCCTGGCAGAGAGGAAGGCACCCCCCCCCCCACTTGCAGCTGAGTCTCCGGGGAAGGCAGAGATGACATCATGCTCTATTTCTGGATCCAGGGCACATGGGGGGGGGGGGCTGGAGATGGAGGCACTGCGAGCGAGCGCTCACTCCCTCAAGGGCGGCCGCTTCTGGATGGGAAGACGAGGGACCCTGCGGAAGCCAGGGGCAGCCTCGCGGGCGGCTGCCAAGTCTGTAGAGAAAGACCGCATGCACAGAGCCATCCAAAGCCAGAGGCCGTGCAAGTCAAGGCTGGAGGCTGCGCGTCCGCAAAGCACAACACCGCAACAGCAGATCTGGAATCCCACTAAGGGTAGCGCGGGTGCATCTTCGCTAGGGCCAGCCCTGGCTAACGAAACCAGCCCGCGGAGGCCCGCTGCGGCAGATTTTGCAAGGAGAGAGTCACTCCTACCCGCTCTGAACTTGGGGAAATGCAGAAAAGCGGGAACGCATCAGGGAAGAGGGCAGTGATGAGCATGGCATTTGCACATGCTCATTTATACATATAGGTGCAAATGTAGAAATGATCATTATCATTTGAACAGAAATACAGTCCGTCTCACCACAGCAGGGAAGGCGGTGAGCCAGTGGCCTGCTGCCTGCCTGCCTGCCTGTTTCATCTGCTGGATGCCAGATGCCAGCTGTGGACGGGCAACCGCTGTGATGGTCCTTTATCTTTAAACCAGAACTGGCCAGGACAGCACTTCAAACAGAGGATGGTCCTCTATAGAAGAGGCCACATGGCCACCCTATCGCCAGTTCCAGCGCAAGTGTCCAGAGCCCCATCTAGTCTGGTTGTTTGGGCTCAATTCCAAGTGATGGCAGCCAGGGGACGTGGGTGCAGTGCCTGGAGAGGTGTGCCAACCACCTGCATTCTGGATACCTGCCCGTCTTGGCACCTAACAAGGAGCCGGGGGAGTGGGGCTGACTGGCTGAGTCCAAGAGGACATTGATGCCTCCTTGAGGGAGATGGTGGTGGTGGCGGCGGCCATATTTCTTTGTTTATTATATTTATATCTCACTTTTTTTCCCTGCATGAAATCCAAGGCGGCTTACATAATCCTCCTCTTCTCCATTTTATCCTCACAACAACTCTGTGAGGTAGGTTAGGCTGAGAGTCAGTGACTGGCCCAAAGTCACCCAGTGAGTTTCATGGCCGAGCGGGGACTAGAACCCGGATCTCCCGAGTCCCAGTCCAGCACTCTAACCACTACACCATGCTGGCTCCACCTTTAAAGAGGTGACCGTGTATCCATTCCTTCAGAAACCTTCTTTGGACCGGGAAGATTTTAACGATTGCCCAGTCGCTAATTTCGCCTTCTGGGACAGGATATTGGAGAAGCCGGCAGTAGCTCCATTCAACAGGCTTTTGGAGGAAGCAGATTATCTATAGATCAGTGTTCTCCAATCTTGGGTCCCCAGATGTTTTTGGCCTACAACTCCCAGCATAGCTGGCTGGGGCATGCCGGGAGCTGTAGGCCAAAAACATCTGAGGACCCAAGGTTGGAGAACACTGATCTATAGACTACTCTATTGGCCATGCTGGCTGGGATGATGGGAGTTGCTGTCCAAAACATCTGGAAGGTACCAGGTTGGGGAACACTCCCTTAAAGACTAACAAGTGTACTGAGGCAGAAGCTTCTGAAGGCCAGATGATCAGTAGACTCATGAAGCATTAACCTCAGTTGGCAGATATATATTCACATGGGGGTGGGGGGGAGAGATTGTAAACAATCAGTTTTAGACACGCTCGGGTCAGAGAAGGTCACCAATGAAAGCAACAGGATTATTTTAAAAAATTGGACTTTTCTCATTTGTGCAGATTTAATGGCAACATAAAACCTTTGGTGTCATTTTCTTTGTTAAGCACTAATTTTACAACCGTATTTTGCTGGCTTGTGGTGATGTGCCAAAGCAAAAGCGGGAATGGCAACAATGCACAGAGATGGCCGCGTCTCCTCCAAACTCTTCCGCCTTGAAGGCACAGGGTGGGGGATCCGTCGCGTCACCCATCACCAAAGCGGCACCGGGCAGGGAACACCCGGCTCATCAGGAGATTTCCACACCAGCCCGAAAGCTTCCTCTTCCTGCAGGCACTCACTTCATCGTTAATCAGTTACTCCGATTATTCATTTTACTGCTGGCTCTGTAATATTTTCACTGCTTTAATATTTTGATACTTTTGTTATATTCATCGTTTAGGTTGCTATTTTATTGTTGTCTTGGGCTTTTCGGGATTGTAAACAGCCCCAAGGGCAACTGCTGGTTGGGTGGCATGCAAATGTATTTATTTAATTTATGTACTGCCCAACTGGCTGATGTCCTCACAAATTTAAATTAATATTTATTTATTTGTTTGTTTGTTACATTGGTATCCCAACTTTTTTCCTCTTGCAAGGAACCCTGGGTGGCTTACATAATCCTCCTCTTCTCCATTTTATCCTCACAATAACCCTGTGAGGTAGGTTAGGCTGCGAGTCAAGGACTGGCTGAAAGTCGCCCAGTGAGCCTCATGGCTGAGTGGGGACTAGAACCCGGGTCTCCCGAGTCCCAGTCCGACACTCTCACCACTACGCCACACTGGCTCTCTATTTACAGTGCGTCCCAAGGCATGGTGCGAGGGCTTATGCTGAGGGCCACCTCCTGAAGCTAAGCAGGTCTGGGTCTGGTCGATGTCTGGATGGGAGACCTCGTCATGTATGTCACCTTAAGTAACGTGATGGAAAAAAGGTGAGATGGAAACCTAAAAAAAACATTACATGCAGCACGGCAGCGGGAGGGGAGGAGATGCTGTTTGAGACACACCACACGCAACATCTCTTTAAGTCGGGGTGGGCACCTTGCAGCCCTCCAGAGGCCTGTGGCTTACGCTGGCTCAGCTTGTCTGAGTGTGGAAAGCTAAGCAGGGTCAAGCCTGGTTGTTACTTGGATGGGAGACCCCTCCTCTAGTTTCCTGCATTGAGCAGGGGGTTGGACTCGATAGCCTTGTAGGCTCCTTCCAACTCTATTAAATCTATGAAATCTAATCTATGTTTTGGCGTGCAGCTCCCATGCTCCCTCACCAGTGGCTTTGCTGGCTAGGACTGAGGGGAGGGCTGCAACTCGATGACGACGCACGGCTTTCCTTGGCGCGGGATGGCGCTTGCGGGGAGTCGGCCATGTCTGTCGCCGCCACTCGCGTAGCTCCGCTGCATGCATGCCGCTTTCCCCACCCAGTCGTCGCCACCCCACCTTCCCCTTTGACGTCCTTTGGCCTACCCTCAACAGCAGGAAAAGCGACAAGGTCAACAACTGCAAGGGAGAGGCAGGCAAGCCTGGCCGCGTGCCGAGCTGGAGAGAGACGCTTTCGGAATCGTTTGCCGTCCGAGGCTCCTTCAAGGTCAGCAGCTCAGTGGAGGACAAGCACGCAGGAGCTGCGAGGGGGAGGAGGCCCAGGGGCTCGGCCGGCTCCAGACACGCACAAGCAACCCCTTGCCCAGTGGCGCAGCCGGGTGATTTTAGACCCTGGACGTAGCCCGTCGCCCCCCCCCCCACTTTAGACAGCCATGTGTGTATTACGTCAGTTATGAAGCACACAAGGAACACTTCTCTTCCCCCAGCCTGTACAACCTCCATTTCATGCTTTACAATGGTTTGTACATTCCTTACAGGTCAGAACAACAAAACTGTTTGCCTAATTTTAAAAAATATATAATGATGATGATGATGATGATGATGATGATGATGATAATAATAATAATACTCTGCTCATGTGTGTTTTTGCATTTTAAACTCACTTAAATCATAGCACCATTGCGACTAAGGAATAAACCGGAGTTTGGTTCTGCTTCTGCCGTTCTCTGGGTGGCCATTCGGGGTCCCCCCACTGGCTGCTGGGGTCGGGACTTTGGCCCCAAGACCAAACCCTATCGGCACCACTGCCCTTACCAAAGCAGTGCCTTCCCTTATGGGCCGCTTCCTTTGTGCTTGCAGATTTAGCAACCCAGAGGAGAAGTGACAGCACTGGGTGGGCTCAGAATGCCTCCTTTCCAAACCCTTACAAGGGGGGGGGGCTTCCCCGCCCCCAACCCGGGATCCAGAAAGTGGCCTGCCCAGGAATTGAGACAAGGGAGCCTCAGAGATGGATTAGGAGGCCTCAAACCCAAAGGGAGGTCATTTCCTTTCCCAGGGAGGGACAGGAAACCGCTCCCCACAGCTTGCTGCAACACCCCACACATGGGAAAGCCACGCTGGTGGAAACCCCCACACACACCCGCCCCGGCACATCCCCGAGCCTCAGTGCCTGCTAATGCACTGCCTCCGCCACCCCGCTGAGCGGGAGCAAAACTGAGAGGCAGGGCAGTGTTGCTTTGGCACCTCCCGCCACGGAGCTCTACGCGAGAAGCACAACCACCAACGCCTGGGAGACCGCACGCCCCACTGCCCAAGGACGCAGGCTGCCACTGTCCCTCTGGAAGAGCCGTGAGCTTTTAAAAGCAGAAGGGGTCGGTCCGCTCGCTGTACGGATGTCTACTTATTTATTCTATTTACAACAAGTATACAACCCCTCCACATCTAAACGGATTCCAGAGCAGTGGACGATGAGAGATAAAAAGAATAAAACGCCATTATTAAAACGTTTTTCAAAAACAGAATACCGGTGAATAACCGTGCGCCAGCCTGCCCGCCCACCCCACGTTGCAAATAGGACAGTGGCCCCGCATCACGTCCGTTTGCTCCCGAGTGGGGCTGACGGGTGCCTGCCCCAAATCCCAGGGCTTCCCTGCTATCTGAAGCTGAGCTGTCGCTCGTAATGCCACCGCCCGGGCTCTTTCGGCTCCGCAGGAACCCCCTCGCTGGCAGAGGGAGAGGCAGCTGAACCAACAACAGCAAGCTATGAAACAGAACGATTGTAGCCCCGAGAAAAGGAAGTTCCCGGTGCGCGCTCCTCCACGGCCAGCCCTAGTAACGTATAGCAATCAAAGAAAGAGGTTGGCGATTGACTGGTACAATTAGGGCACAGTCCTCTGCAAGTTTAGACAGAAAAAAAGGCTTATAACTCCCAGCATGCCCCAGCCACCTCTGGTGGCTGGGGCATGCTGGGAGTTGTAGGCCTTTTTTTCTGTCTAAACTTGCAGAGGATTGCACCTTTAAAGCCTTGAACTGCAGGGCTCTTTCGCCTTGTTTTTAAGCGAAGGACATAGCTGGCCTCGTGGAAGAGACTCCTTTTGCGCTCCACGGAAGCAGAGCTGTGCATGGACAAAGGGACATCAATCGCAGCAAAGCCCACCTTGGCTGCGAGTCCTTTGGCACAACCCGCCTCTTCGCCATCTATTTTAACGAAGCAGAAGCGTGACGTCGCCAAAGTACATCGTACAGCTATCACGTCATTTCCCTCCTCAGTGGATTTTTTTGCAGAAAGAAAAGAGGAGGAAGATGCCTTGTGAAAACACGGGAGCATTACAAGTGGAAGGCTACGATGTCTGTCTGGACCACCCCACCACCCATAATATCCCAATGAGGCAGGGCGATTGCATGATAAAAGCCTCACCTGGGAGCACCCCATGTCGCTGAATTTACACATATTCATCCCCTTTTCCCCCAGATTACGCTTCCTTCTATGGATGGTTGATTCCATGGATTTTGGTTACTCTCCGTTTTTAATTTTTCCCATCTTAAGTTCAGTCCTTCCTCAACTGTGAGAAATTTTTTTTTTTAAGTCTGCATGAAAATTTCTATGCATGTTTGTGTACATTTCTCCTAATGCATGCATGCAATTTTGTCTAACACAGACAGTTTGTGCAAGCAAATTTTCCTATTTTAAAATGTCATTTTCACGAATGCACACATTTTTGGGTGCACTTTTCCTGAACATGTGCATTTTTTGATTGGAGAACTGCAGTGCAAGACTAGAAGTGTGAGTTTCGAAGGCTTAACTGAATTTCAGTTTGCGTATTAGTTCAAAAGTGTGAAATTAGATAAATTCACGTAAAAACGTGAACCAAGCAAATTTCTCTCTGATCCCGGCATCTTTCCCTTTCCTCCATTGTCTCACATGTGTCAAGTTATAATACACCCAAATAACTCCATAAAGGGCCACCCACAGCAGTGGTGCGATACGACCTCCTGATCTCATCTCGCTCGCCGCCATACTATTGCCTAACTTTGACATTTAGACTGCAATCCTAAACGCACTTACCTAAGAGCAGGTCTCATTGAAGTCAATACACCTTATTTCTGAGTAGACATGCATAGTTTTATAGTTGGGGCAGTATCCTATACTGCTGTTGCACCTCTGATGCTTCTCTGGCGCATACCGAGCCTACCGCTTGCACAATAGGAGCCGGCGGTTCCAAAACTAACCCCCGAAACGAGCAGCAATGTGCAGTTCCAGAATGGAGCAGGTAAGCGGCACTCCCTTCTGGGAGCTCCGCTGATCTGCCCTGTTCCCGAAAAAGCATCCGCCGCACGTTTCCAGATGTTTCCGAAACCGCAATTTCTCGTTGTGCTAGCAGTCAGTTCTGTCAGCGGTCGGGCACTATAGGATGCTGGCCTTTGACTGTAAGCTCCTTGGGACAGAAGCGTCTTTGCTTCTGTTTCTCTGTAAAGCACCATGTATTGTAGAAACAATTAACAGCAACATATCGGTGCCTTTGCGAAACTTATCTCAGCCTTATAGCGCCTTTGTGAAAACTGCTCACCTCAGCACTGCTAACTCTGAACAACCCGTGCATATCTCCTGACTCTGCCAGTATTAGCAAGGTGACGCATTTACGATGGCCGGCCGATTGGGAGAACAGAACCCTGGCAATGCCCACAGAAACTAAGAACAATGCAGATGTGTACGATCAGAGTGGTGAGTTCACTGTGGAAGCGGCACTTGACGTGTTTTGCTCTCCGCTCCCGGACTGGGCTCGGGGGAAACGAGTTCCGGATGTTTGCGGAGGAGGCCGGTAGCACCCAGCACCGGTTGGCTGGAAACCAGCGGAGTGCACCAGGCTGAGAAAGGCTGACTGAACCAACGGGCTTGTCCTCCGTGCATGGAATGCCATCTAAACTCATAATAGCTGTCACCACATCTTGCAGCAGCAAATTAATTTGCAGTGCAAATTAAGGGCGCAACCCATTGCAAGTTTAGACAGAAAAAAAAGGCCTACAACTCCCAGCATGCCCCAGCCAGCTATGCTATGCTGGGGCATGCTGGGAGTTGTAGGCCTTTTTTTTCCTGTCTAAACTTGCAATGGGTTGCGCCTTGAGTTAATTATATCTTGTGTGAAGAAGTACTTCCATACCGGGCCACAGCTCAGGGGCAGAGCTCCTGCGCTGCATGCAGAAGGTCCCAAGTTCGATCCCCGGAAGCATTTCCAGACAGGGCTAGGGGGGGAAAAAAATCCTGCCTGAAACACTGGAGAGCAGCTGCCAGTCAGTGCTGACAATACTGGGCTGGATATTCAGTGTAAGGCAACTTCCTATGACCTTCCGCCTGCCTGTGCTGCATCTGGTGTCATGAGCTTCGCCGGACGACACCCACACACCCCCAATCCCGATATTGGGAAAGGGAGAGAAAAAAAGTCTGCGAACCATCAATCATTTTAGAAACCTCTGCCACGTGCTTCTTCTAATGCAATCCTCCGCGTGTTTACTCAGAAGCAAGTCTCACTGTATTCAACGGAGCTTATTTCCAGGTAAATGATAGGATTGCAGCTTTAGTTGACTTCCCCACACCCGCAGAATGAAAAAGCAACGAGCGCTGTAGCCTTTACTCATAGGGAAGCTGCCCATGAGTGGTGTGGAGAAAGTGGACAGGGAGACATTTTTCTCCCTCTCCTTTTATACTAGAACCCAACGGGGTCATCCCATGAAGCTGAACGGTGGGAGGTCCAGGACAGGGAAAAGGAAGGACTTCTTCACTCAGCACATAGTTATTAAAGTGTGGAATTCGCTACCAAAAGGTGTAGTGATGGCCGCCAATTTGGATGGCTTTAAAAGGGGATTGGACAATGTCATGGAGGAAAAGGCCATCAACGGCTACTAGTCCTCATGGCTATATATTACCTCCAGTATCAGAGCCAGTATGCCTCCGTATACCAGTTTCTGTGTGGAACATGGGCAGCAAGGTGCTGTTGCACTCCTGTCCTGCTTGTGGGATCCCGTGGGCAGCTGGCTGGCCACTGTGTGAACAGAATGCTGGACAGAACGGGCCTTTGGACTGACCCTGCACGGCTATTCTCATGTTCTCGTGCTTTGTTCTGCCCCTTTTGCACAACGCTGATGCTCTGTCAACGTTAAGAAGCAGCGGAAGCAAGCGTCGGACACGGAGCGGCCTACCTTTCCTTGGGTCTTCGGCGTCTCCCTGCCCCTCCCGTCCAGAGAAGGAGGCACTTGGTAGATGTCCTGCCCCAGCCCAGCGGGAGCCGGGGGGACCTGGTAAATGTCCTGGGGTGGGCTGGCAGGTCCGGCTGGCACCTGGTACACATCCTGGCCTTGAGGGGGGCTCTGCTTCATGTAGGCCGGGGCCTGCTTGCCTGGAGGAGACTGGAACTGGCCGTGGTGGAGGGTCCCCGGGGCCTTGTTTGGCGCTGGCACCAGGTAGACATTGTCCTCTTGGGGCAGGTAGGAGGGTTGCATAGAGGTGTACTGAGACGCAGGGGACAGGGGGGTGTAGCCCCCTTGGTGAGGATAAGCCAGAGGGGTCTGCCCTGCCGACGGCGGCTGCTGCTGCTGCTGCTGTGGCGGCGAAGGCTGCGGCTGGCCCTGGACGGCACCGGGCAGCAGCTTCTTGTCATACATGCCCACCAGGATCTTGAGGCGGTTGCCGGGGACGATGCCCTGCCGCCCGTGCAGCGAGCAGAGCCACCAGCCGTCCAGGCCCTGCGTGTTGCGCTCCAGCACCGTCATGATGTCGCCCTTGCGGAAGGAGAGCTCATCCGGGGACTCGGCCACGTTGTCGTAGAGGGCCTTGGCCAACACGTTCTGCGGGAGAGAGAGAGAGAGAGAGAGGGCGGGTTAGGGGCGGCGGGCCGCGGAGGGCGGGGCCGGGAGACGGCCGGAAAGGGGAGGCAAGACCGGCGCTGCGACGCCGCTCTGGCTGCGTAGGAAGGAGTTGGCAACCGGCAGGCGAAGGGAGGGATGAAGCTTACGATCAGCATCACGCAGGCCGTGCCTTAGAAAGCAGGCGGGAAGGGGCAGAAAGCAGGCCCTCTCCCGGTGCCGCTGCCACAGCCAAGTTCTCAGCATTCCCATAAAGCAGGGGTGGGGAACCTCAAGCCTGTGGGCCAAACATGGCCCTGTATGGCTCCCCAGCTGGCCCCTTCCCCTCCCCCGTTCCCCCATCTGCCCACTGTTTGGTGGTATCCCGGCTTTTGTGCAGTCTTTCCCGATTCTGAAGGTTGAAATGCCTCTCCTGAGGCTTAGTTACTGGCAGGAAGAGCTTTAAGTTAAAATATGCTGGTGTTTTTAGTATTTTGGCCCGAGCTCTTTTGCATTTGGCCCTTCCCATCACTGCAATTCATCCCCCGAGAGCTTCTCCAAAATTGAATTCGGCCCTCGGGCTGAAAGGTTCCCCACCTCTGCCTTAATAGATTTCATAGATTTCATAAGATCATAGAGTTGGAAGGAACCTACAAGGCCATCGAGTCCAACCCCCTGCTCAATGCAGGAAACTAAAGGAGGGGTCTCCCATCCAAGTAATAACCAGGCCTGACCCTGCTTAGCTTTCCACACTCAGACAAGCTGAGCCAGCATGAGCCACAGGCCTGTATCAATGAAAATGTTTTGAAAAGTTTCCTGCCCAGTAGAATAAAAGAAGTATCATTACCGTATATTGTATAATTAGTGCAATTAATTAATAATTACTATTATGAATTAATATTGCTTTATTTATCGGCACACCCCATGTGGTTTGCCCCTCCAGCATCCTTTCTTTGAGAATTAAAATTGGAGACAGGCTTTACTCTCACACCTCGGGGGGGGGGACCCCACAGTTTGGAGGAGGACCCAAATCTGTTGGGGGGAAACCCCAACAGTAGTGGGGAAAGCCCAGCAAAGACTTGCTGTGAACCACCCAGAGACCTTCGGCTCTTGAGCGGTAAAGAAATGAAATGAATAAATAAAATAAATAAATAAGACTGAGCTTGTTCAGTGTCCACAAAACTCTTAACGGTCTGTTGGGTGTGTGCGTGTGGAAAACTGGTGGTGGTGTGTGGGGGGGGGAGGTGGAAAGGGAATTGAATAGAATACACTGGAAAAGGATCACAAGTGGAAATCTGAACAGGAAGGCTGCAACATTTTGTTGCAGACACACACACACACACACAGTGCAGCAAGGGCAGGAATGGAAAATCATAGAATCATAGAAAAGTAGAGTTGGAAGGGGCCTACAAGGCCATCGAGTCCAACCCCCTGCTCAATGCAGGAATCCAGGTCAAAGCATCCCTGACAGATGGCTGTCCAGCTGCACCGTGAATGCCTCCAGATTGGGAGAGCCCACCACCTCCCCAGGTAGTTGGTTCCATTGTCTTATTGCTCTGACAGTCAGGAAATTCTTCCTGATGTTTAGGTGGAATCTGGGTTCCTGTAACTTGAGCCCATTATTCCGTGTCCTGCAAACTGGGATGATCGAGAAGAGATCCTGGCCCTCCTCTGTGTGACAACCCTTCAAGTACTGGAAGAGTGCGATCATATCTCCCCTCAGTCTCCTCTTCTGAAGGCTAAACATGCCCAGTTCTTTCAGTCTCTCCTCATAGGGCCTTGTTTCCAGTCCCTTTATCATCCTTGTTGCCCTCCTCTGAAAACTCTCCAGTTTGTCTACGTCCTTCCTAAAGTGTGGTGCCCAGAACTGGACGCAGTACTCAAGATGAGGCCTAACCAGTGCTGAGTAAATCACTTCCCGCGATTTGGAAGCTATACTTCTTCTATTTGGGCTGCATTCTATTAATGCACTCTATTAATGCAGTCCAAAATAGTGCGCGGCCCTCCAGTTATTGTTGGACTACAACTCCCATGATCCCTCACCATTGGCTATGCTGGCTAGGGCTGAAGGTTGTTGCACGCCAACAGCATCTGGAGGGCCCCATGTTCTCCACCACTGACCAGGAGGAACCCACACGCGTTATCTTTTTAATCAGAGGCAAGCCAACAGGGTTGATACAAGATTTTAAAGCATTTTGTTTTGTTTTGTTACCAACTTCAGATAACCGTGGGCCACACAAGCAAGTCCGACCTGTGTCTCGGATCGCGGCTCATTGCACATGCCGATCCCTGCGCAACCCGGGCAAGGTTCTGTGTGCCGCTCCCCGCCCCACCGGGCTGACCCCTGTGCCCTCTTGGCCAACCCACCTTTCCCAGCACACCCGTGTGAACACAGTTCAAAGAATGAGAAGCAAATAAATCACAGCCGGCACTGCTGCCGTGTGTGTGAGCCGAAGCCCTTTTCTCTCCTAGACTGTGAGGTATTCAAACACCAACGGAAAGGGCGGGAGGAGCCGGTCTTGGCCCTTTATCGGAAGGGGCTGCGCTGGGACCCTCCTTCAAGCCCACGCTCGCCGCCGCCGCCGCCTCTCCCAGGCAGGAAGTGCCAGAGCTGTGAGTCAGCCAGAGAATCCCCTTTGGCCTCGCCCAGCGGCAGGACAGGCGGAGATTCGGGCCTCGCTTCCCAAGGCAAATGTTTCTAATGGAGCCAGAAAAGGGGGGGCAGGGGAGCGAGGCCTTTGCCGGCCCCTTGAGGCCTGTATGCCAGCCTCCCTCCAGGTGTGTCGAACTATAGCTCTCAGTATAGCCAGCTGAGGGATGCTGGGAGTTGTAGTCCAACACCTCCGGAAGGCTGCTGTATGTCATGCCTTCCAGCCATGTCCACTTATAAAGGCAGAAGGCATGGTTCTCACTGCTGGGCACCAATTGCTAGCTCAGTGTTCTCCAACCTTGGGTCCCCAGAGGTTTTTGGCCTACAACTCCCAGCATGCCCCAGCCAGCTACGCTGGCTGGGGCATGCTGGGAGTTGTAGGCCAAAAACCTCTGGGGACCCAAGGTTGGAGAACACTGTTTAGCAGGTACAAATGTTTTTTTTTTATTACATTTATACCCCGCCTTTTTTCCTGAAAGGAACCCAAGGCGGGTTACATATTCCTCCTCCTCGTTATCCTCACAACAACCCTGTGAGGTAGGTTAGGCCGAGAGTCAGTGACTGGCCCAAAGTCACCCAGTGAGTTTCATGGCCGAGCGGGGACTAGAACCCCACTCGGCCATGTTGTGCCCATGCAGTGTCAACTCTAAGTTTCGGAGGGCCCTCAGGCAAGACGCCCTCCACGGGCCACCTCCCTGAGTGGGTCTCCCTTCTCACGGCCATGGCCACCAGCTGCTCTTGCTCCTCGTCCACTTTCTCTTCAGCGCTGTCACTTGCTTGCTTGACAGCCAGGGAGCAAGAGGGCCGTGTGGCATCTCCTGCTCCTGCTCCTCCTCACCGCCACCGTTGCCTGGGCCAGAGCGAGAGGCAGGTGAGCAAGGTGAAGAGGAGCAGCGACTCCAGGGGGCTCTTGTCCGTAGGGGCCCTGTTGGGGTGCCCAACAGCAGAGGGTGATCTCTGAATGCATTTGGTTGCTTTGGCAAAATATTTCGCTTGTTCACTTTGGTGCTACCTCATAGAATCATAGAAAAGTGGAGTTGGAAGGGGCCCACAAGGCCATCGAGTCCAACCCCCTGCTCAATGCAGGAATCCAGGTCAAAGCGTCCCCGACAGATGGCTGTCCAGCCGCACCTTGAATGCCTCCAGAGTGGGAGAGCCCACCACCTCCCTAGGTAGTTGGTTCCACTGTCTTATCGCTCTAACCCTCAGGAAATTTTTCCTGATGTTTAGGTGGAATCTGGGTTCCTGTAACTTGAGCCCATTATTCCGTGTCCTGCAAACTGGGATGATTGAGAAGAGATCCTGGCCCTCCTCTGTGTGACATCCCTTCAAGTACTGGAAGAGTGCTATCATATCTCCCCTTATTCTCCTCTTCTGAAGGCTAAACATGCCCAGTTCTTCCAGTCTCTCCTCATAGGGCCTTGTTTCCAGTCCCTTTATCATCCTTGTTGCCCTCCTCTGAACCCTCTCCAGTTTGTCTATGTCCTTCTTAAAGTGAGGTGCCCAGAACTGTACACAGTACTCAAGATGAGGCCTAACCAGTGCTGAGTAAAGGGAATTATCACTTCCTGCGATTTGGAAGCTATACTTCTATTAATGCAGCCCAAAATAGCATTTGCCTTCTTTGCAGCCACATCGCATTGCTGGCTCATATTCAGTTTGTGATCGACAACAATTCCAAGATCCTTCTCACTTGTGATATTGCTGAGCCAAGTGCCCCCCATTCTGTACACTTCCTGACCTCCTCATCCAAGTCATTAATAAAAATGTTGAAGAGCACTGGTCCCAGGACCGAGCCCTGTGGTACCCCGCTCGTAACCTCTCCCCAGTTTGAGAAGGTACCATTGATAAGCACTCTTTGAGTCCGATTCTGTAGCCAATTGTGGATCCACCTGATAGTTGTTCCATCCAGCCCACTTTTAGCTAGCTTGCTAATCAGGATATCATGAGGCACTTTGTTGAAAGCAAAACAGACTTTGCTAGTTCCAACTTCCAAGAATGATTGTTTGTGGAAACTACGTTTTGGGATGGCACAAACAGAAAGGTTAAGCATGCATTATTTTCCTCAGTTGGGAAATATAGAGTCCATTCGTTAGTGAGATGCCAGTCAACAGACCCCAGCAAACAGCTTTGTTCACAGTGCTTGTCTGCCCATGATATGGTTCCTAGGTCTGTATCAGTCCAGGCTTCCTTTCCTGTATTTCCTCCCTGGAGAATAAGAGGTACATTTTCTCCACCTAGAGCACTTTGTTTACAACTTACGGCCGGCCCCTCAGCAAAATGAGGGGGGAAAAATGTTTCAGGCAGCCTCGAAAACCAAGTCTTCAAAGGCTTTGCATCCGCTGGGCACCCGCAGAAATCACCAACCTTGCCCAGAGGTCACGACCAACCCCAAGAGCACATGACCAGGGGACCTAACCCCATGAGCACGAGCAGGCTTGTAGGTTATTGCCAGGACATAAGACCCACCCACCCACCCCGGCTTGTTCTCTCTTGACCACCGAATTGACCAGAATGGTCTTCTGTCAAAGTTTGGGATACCTCCCATCCATGTCCTACTTGTACTCTTGCACTAATGTCCGATTTTGTCTAGGCTGGGGGATGCTGGGAGTTCTGGGACTTTTTCCTGCCTAAACGTGCTGCACAGAATTGTGCCCTAAATGTAACCATGAAGCATCTGGCCAAGCTAAGAGGTGAGGTGGGGGAAATGATTGAAAAATAAATAAATAAACCCACACACCGGGATTTTTGGAAAATCTGAAAACAAAAAACAAAACCAGGGTTCCTCTACCATTCAATTTTTCCATTTCCCCCCACCCCACCCACCCCCTGCAAGCCTTCACATCTCTAATCTGGAACCACCCCCACCCCATAAAATTCTATAAATATAGCAGCTCTGTTGCACAATAAGAGCCTTGGCTGGAAGGGCCCCTTGAAATCTAATTCATTTCAATTTAGGTTTCCCCCCCTCTCTCGTTCTTAATGTATTGCTGATCTGTAAGTTAAAAAGTGTAAAAATAAAACCCACAATGGATGCATTTGTTTTAAAAATAAAACCTTTTGTATTTTGTGGTCTCCTTGGAGCAAGCATTCCCAACCGGACCAAGTTGTGCCAAGTCAGAGATCCCTACAGGGAAATGAATGCAAGAAAACAAAATCCACACAGAACCAAGTAACCACCAAGTAACCAGAAAGAGCACCTACCCCAGCACAGGGCACCCACAGAAAATGTCCAGTCTTTCTCCCTTGCAAAATGAAATCCCAGGAAAGCACACAAACACATAAAGGATAAAATCCTGTATTTTGAAACAGGATAGAAAGGTGTGCAGAGTGCCAGGCCAGCTAGCTTCCTGCTACACCCCACCCTCATTGAAACCTGTCTTTTGGCTGGCTGGATAACAACCGGCAGATTGCAGTGTTAAATGTAAACTGAGGATAGCCTAGCCACTGTGGTTCATGCGCTGGTATCCTCATGATTAGATGACTGTACTGCACTCTATGTGGGGCTGCCCTGGTTTGGGAGCAGCAGCTCGGGTGTTCCGTGGAACACCCAGCCATGTACACGTTACACCTCTGTTGAAAGGACTGCACTGGCTGCCTATGTGCTACCGAGCCATGTTCAAGGTTCTGTTGTTGACATACAAAGCCCTAAACATCTCGGGACCAGGATACCAAATGGACCGCCTTCCCCTATATACATCCAGCCAACATATAAGATCTTCAGAGGAGGCTGTGCCATTCCGTGATCCATCCGTAGTGGCACCCGCCCTCCCTTATGTGCTTTAAATGCCTCCAGAAACCATACTTATTTGCACAAGCTTTTTCTGGCTTGTAAATAATGATTATGTTGCTGCTCTGTTTTATTGTTTCTTTTCATTGTTTTTTTTTTTTTTTTAAAGTGATCTCTGTTGAGCATGCTTGGTCCCTACTGGGAAGTGTCTGGGGTATTTTTCCTCCCTTAGGTTGATGGATTTTTAAAAGAAATAAATATAAATATAGGTAGTCCTTCTGCAAACCTTGGGAGTTCCACTGAGCATATAACCCTCTTGTTTCTCAGTGGCTCCATCCTGTTGGCACTCAACGACCCGAGTTGGTGACGAGAAGGAGCGATGACGCTGCTTTATCCTGGCCCACTTAATCCAGCATGGCCCGGCTCTCCAAAGCCTCATCCAGGGGTCTTTCCCAGCCCTGCTACCTGAGATCATTTGAAGTGAAGATGTCCGGGACTGAACCCGGGAAAGTCTGCGCATGCAGTGCATGCGCTATCAAGCACACTGGAGGAGTATTCATGAATGAATGGCGTGTTCATTCATAACATGTGCTGAGACTCCCAGCTCCCCACCAGCACCCTGCGCAGAACTCACTGACAGCTTTCACAACTGGGCATAATTTCCAGGAGCCGCAAGCATGTCTTGTACATTTTGTGTCCCTTGCTGGAGAAGGCAAGATACAAAAGGCAGACCACAAGAAAGAAAGACTCAATTCTCCTTCCTGAGTTGCCCCCAAAGACCTTTTTGCCAGGTTAAACAAAGGACTTAAACTCACCTTCCCTCCCATGGTGGGAATGCATGATTAATGCAGCTTTAAAAAAAGGAACAGGCCAAAACTGCCCATTCTCTCAGATAGGGCTTCTATTACGACATAATGCTCCGTGCTCATGCAATGACTTTCCAAAGTCATCCTGTGAACTTATCCACCGGGTGGGGAAAATTACTCAAAAGCAGAATGAGTCACTTACATAAATCCCCTTTAAACAGGATCCAAGTTTCCTGGTGGATCATTTCTAAAAAAGGCCCTTCAAATTAAATTTCTGCATTCTAGCCTCCCCCTAACCTGACGCTCTCCAGATGTGTTGAGCTATAACTCCCAGCATCCCCAAGCCAACACATCTGGAGGGTGCCAGGTTGGGGGATGGCTGGGTTAGCCCCTTCCTACCGGAGGCTTTTGACACAGCAGGTGCGCACATCAGCTCCCGTGAGCAGACCAGAGAAGCAATAATAATAATAATAATAAAAGGTGCTGACTTCCAAGTGGGTACACAAGCAGCTGGAAAATGAAGAGGAAGGAGTTGGTGCTCCAGAAGAGCCTCTGGAAGTGCCAGGCAATATTTCCATCCACAGACAGCCTTCTCCCTGTCCCATCAGCCAGAGAAACCAGGCTGGTGGGGACTAGGAGGAGGGCCTTTTCTGTGGCAGCCCCCAATTTATGGAACTCTCTCCCCAGTGACGTCCGCCATGCCCCTTCCTTGATTACGGTAGCTTCCACCGTGCATTAAAAATTTGGCTTTTCAGGAGGGAATATGGGGTGGGTTAGGATTTTTAAGTTTTGTACTGTTTTTAATTGTGTTTTACACTGTTTTTTTCTTTCTTGTATTTTATTGGACTGTACCTCGCTCAGAGTGGCTGGATGACTGGCCAGATTTGGACAAAGGCACAGGAGGGTGCACTATCCAGTTTGCAAGGGGTGCCAAAGGAAACACCGAGTCCTGACTTGAGAATTGCCCCATTGGAAAGAAGATTCCTCAATCCAACCTGGCTGGGGCAAAAGGCGGCCCCATCTAACCAGGATCCAGATCAACGCTTTGCAAATAGCTGTGCAAAATTAGCTACGAATCTAATGTTAGTTTAACTTATGTCCTGTTTGTTTCAATGGGTCTACGCTAAGTAGGACTAACATTGGATACAACCCACAACACAGAAGGGAGAAAATTCAGGAGGAGCCCAATCCTAGCCACGTTTACTTGGACATTCATCATGTAGGCCGCTCAACAAGATCTGCCACTTCTTATTTACCGGTATTTATTCATTCATTCATTCATATTTATATAACATAAGACAAGTTTTCTAGGCATTGTACATGTTAGATTATCATTCATTTCAATGGGCAAGAGAACCCAGGAAGGCACGGTGCAGGAGGCGTAGTAACAGGTCAGGTCATGCTCCTCCACAATATGTTGAAACCTTATTCCATACTAAGTAGGGCTTTGTATACTCCCTGTCCCCTAGTGGGTTCTCCCTACATAATCTTGAGGGCACTACTGAAATTAGCAGAACTAAAGTAGGCTCTCTCCAAATAGCACCAGTCACCCCAAACAGCTGCCAGAAACTAGGATACACAAAAACCTCTTTCCAACCAACGAACAACAAGGGTAAGACATATTTTCCGCTCCAGCAGCCCAAGCACACATTCAACCCATACTGAACCTCTTTCAGCTCGAGGGCCAAATTCCATTTTAGAGAAGCCCTCAGGGCCACCATTCAGCGGTGGGCAGAGCAGAAGGCAAAAGAGGTGGGGACAAATGCCAGAGATATCAGCATATTTTAGCTTAAGGCTCTTATGGCCGGTAACTAAGCCTTAGGTGAGGCATCTCAACCTTTTAGAATGGGGGGGGGGGGAAGCTGCACAAAAGCTGGGAAACCACCAAACACTGATCTGGGTTCAGACAACATGAGAACCCACACTCAAGGGTTGAGCATGGGGTGAGCGTGGGTTGTTGTTGAAACATTGGTGATTGTGTTGTCTGAACCCAGCCACGCTAACGAGCCATGGCTTGTTAACCATGAACAACCCATGAAAGGAACCCATGGTTTGTTGTTCAGACAACACGATAACCCACATTTCAATGACAGCACACACTCAACCCTTGAGTATGGGTTGTTGTCTGAACCTAGTCAATGGGTGGCTGGGGAATAAGTGGTGGGATGAGGGGAAGGGGGCGTGGCTATCAGGGGAACCCTGGAGGGCCGAATTTGAACCCTAGGCAGGCCAGTTTTGCTCCCCGGGCCTGAGGTTCTGCACCGTTGCATTAAAACTTGGTTCAGGGCAGCTGCCTCTAGCAAGCAAAAACTGCCAACTTCAGGACCAGTGTCAACGCGATAATACCGCTCCCTGGTAACATCATCAACGCTCTATTGTCTCTAAGGCCGCTACAAATCAAGCAGACAAACAAAAGAATGTTCGCTTACCGGATAAAAACAATGTACCACGCAAGCAGGAAAATAAATTGGTTTCAGTTGCTCCACTGCCAGCACAAAGAAGAGAAACTGGTGCAGTCAGTGTCTACGTAAGGGATGGGGAATATGTGGCCCTCCAGACATTGTTGGATGGGAACTCCCATCATCACTCACCATTGGCTATGCTGGCTAGGGCTGCTGGGAGTTGTAGTCCAGCAACCTCTGGAGGGCCATGGATTTCTCACCCCTGCTCTATGAGGTTGAACATAAGAAGAGCCCTGCTGGATCAGGCCAAGGGTCCATCTAGTCCAGCATTCTGTTCACACAGTAGCTAAACAGCTGCCCACAGGAAACCCATAAGCAGGACATGAGCGCAACAGCACCCTCCTGCCCATGTTCCCCAGCAACTAGTGTACACAGGCATACTGTCTCTGATAGCGGAGGTAGCATCTAGCCATCAGGAGCAGTAGCCATTGATAGCCTTATGCTCCAGGAATTTGTCCAACCCCCTTTTAAAGCCCTCCAAGTTGGTGGCCTTCACTACAATCTTGTGGAAGTGAATTCCACAGTTTAAACTATGTGTTGTGTTGAGCGACAGCATGAAGTCCCCAGTTCAAACGCCACTTTGGCCATGCACTCACTAGGGAACATCGGAAGCTATTCCGTACCCGGTCGGACTATTTGACCATCCAGCCTGGTACTGTCCATCATTCTGACTGGCAGCAGCTCCCCAACATGTCAGTCAGAGGTCGCTCCCCTTCAGGGCCGGCGCTACTGCTAGGCAAACTAGGCGGTTGCCTAGGGCGCGCGGCTGAAGAGGGCGCAGAAATGCTGCGCTCCTCTTCGCTGCCGCCGTGCCGCCCCCGCCAGACCTCCGCCTCCCCGCCTGCCGCCGCCGCGCCTCCCCACCCGCCGCCGCCGCTGCGCCTCCCCCCACCCTCCCGCCGCCGCGCCTCCCCCCGCCCTCCGCACCTCCCCACCCACCCACCGCCGCCACCCCCCGACCCCCCCGCCACCTACCTTCTCTGCGTCACGTCGCTTCCGGAGCCCCACCCGCGTTGTTTTGGCGGGAGGAACCAGGGCAACAGGGCTTAAACAGCCCCGTTGCCCTGGTTTCCCGGGCAAAAAACAGAGCGCGGGGGTCCCGTCGTCGCATCACTTCTTCCTTGGAGGAGGAGGCGGCGGCAGCCAGGGCGGGGGGAAGGTAGGTTGATGGTGGTGGCGCGGGGGGGGGTTTGCAGAGCAGGGCTGCTTTGCTCCGGAGCCCCCCCCCACGGCACGAGAGGGGGGGGCGCTAAATATCATTTCGCCTAGGGCGCCAAACTGCCCTGCACCAGTCCTGCTCCCCTTATCTGCTCCCTTTAAGTAAAGATGCCAGGTATTAAACCTGCAGGTGCTCCACCTCCGAGCGATAGTCTGACCCCCTAAGTGACCGTAAGCAAGCCTCTCGGCCCCCACCTGCAATATGGGGGAGCCTACTGGCTGGCCCTTCGGAGCTGCTACAAGTCTTACAACAGTGTATCTCCAACCTTGGGCCCCCAGATGTTTTTGGCCTACAACTCCCAGCATGCCCCAGCCAGCTACGCTGGCCCAAGGTTGGAGAACACTGTCTTACAAAATCATGAATGCAGAGATCTTTGGACGCCACTTATGGTCAACCCGGCTCCCTTCGCTTTTTGTGAGACTTGGAGAACACAGAATTTAACTGCTCTACAACAGGAAGAGGATCTTACAACAGCAGAAGCTGGGACTTTAATTCTCTGAGGGCTCATCCCCTCCAATCACCAGGTCAAGCTTCAGTTGACTTTTCTTTTCCTAGAATACCATCTCAAATTATCTCTGGCTTTGTTGCTATAAAGCAGTTTTCTCCAACCTTGGGTCCCCAGATGTTTCTGGCCTATTAGGCCAGAAACATCTGGGGACCCAAGGCTGGAGAACACTGCTATAAAGACTACCTAGCTTCTCTCTGTGGTCCACTCGTAAAAGGAGCCCATGTGTTTCACCTACTTCTGGGCAAGATACACTTCTGAGAACAGCTGGAGTTTGTTTTCAAGAATGGAGGATCCAACGTTTCTTGTTCCCAGCAGCCCTAGGGGCACCTGCAGGTCCAACCAGTAACCATCACATGACCTGCAGAGCCCAATAAGAATGCCTGCAGTCCTGACCCTCCCCTTTTCATCTTGGGAATCTGAACATGTAGACACTGCCTTCACCATCTAGTCAGATTTTTTCCCTCCTCCCCTATTCCCCTCACCCCCAACCTGCTTTTTGCAACATCTCGCCTGGTGAAGAGATCTGCAGATCACTAAAGCTTCCACATTTTTTGTGATTTTTTTATTGGTTGGCCTAATAAAGGTATTGCACTAATATGGGTCTTGGAATGTAGTGAATTATTATTAAACAATGGCAACTTTTCTCTTAATCCCCGCTCTCTACTTTTAAAGTATTAACTCAATTTTGCTCGCTAATCATCTGACCAAGAGCCAAAGCCAGTAGGAAGCCGGGTCAAATATTTACCGGTAGCTTTCGAAATGTGGCAAATGGAACAGTAGAATGGCTAGAGGAGAATGCCCTCCACAACGCCCTCACCACAAACGGTCTTTGGTCCCAACTATATTTATTTGGTATACTTACAGACCACCTTTTCAGCCGTAATGGCTCCCAAGACGGTTTACAATAAACACACATTTAAAAAACCATTCATGATTCAATCAAAATCAAATCAGTTGTCCCAGCAAGAGGCTTGCAATGTTGCACTCTTCTTCTCTCTCCAGCTCTGCTGGGGGCCTTACACCTTTTGTATCCCCACAGTGCAGTCCTAAGGCTTCCGCAAAGTGGCCCCAGAGCTTTTTTTTAGATGCTGAGACAACTGCAAAGAGACACTTGGGAGCACTGGTGACTGCAGCTGCTGTTTCGTAGAGCATGCTTCTTCTCCAGCCGATGCCAGGACCAAATCGGGGAGACGGCGCACCAGCAAAGCTTGTCTGAGCGTGGAAAGCTAAGCAGGGCCAAGCCTGGTTATTACAGTCATGCCTTGGATTGAGAGCATAATTCGTTCCGGAAACGTGCTTGTAATCCAAAACACTCTTATATCAAAACAAAATCCCCCCCCCCGAAAATTTGTACATAGATTTTTAATTTCAGCAGTACTAAGTACTTGTATTACAGGCCTGTGGCTTATGCTGGCTCAGCTTGTCTGAGTGTGGAAAGCTAAGCAGGGTCAGGCCTGGTTATTACTTGGATGGGAGACCCCTCCTCTAGTTCCCTGCATTGAGCAGGGGGTTGGACTCGATAGCCTTGTAGGCTCCTTCCAACTCTATGATCTATGAAATCTATGAATAAGACATCGCTTGTATATCAAGTAAAAATTTTTTAAATAAATATTTAAAAATTTGCTTGTCTTGCAAAACGCTCTCAAACCAAGTTACTTGCAATCCAAGGTATGACTGTACTTGGATGGGAGACCCCTCCTCTAGTTTCCTGCACTGAGCAGGGGGTCGGACTTGATAGCCTTGTAGGCTCCTTCCAACTCTATGAAATCTATGAAATCTATGAAAAGGTTCCTGAATGCAGGGCCAGCATCAAGAGTAGGCCTGGTCAGGCAGCTGCCAAGGGCCCACATCCCAGCAGAGGTCCACTGAAGAGCCCCCTGGAGTCGCTCCTCCTCTTCTCCACTGCAACCTGCTTGTTCAGCTGCCTCTTGCTCTGGCCCAGACAAAAGTGGTGGTGAGAAGGAGGAGCAGGAGATGCCGCGGCCTGCTTGCTCTCTGCCTGCCAAGCAAGCAAGGGGTAGCAATGAGGAGAACCAGGATGAGGAGCAAGAGCAGCTGGTGACCATGGCCGTGAGAAGATAGCGTCACGGAGGGAGGGCCCCCCAGGGAGGGTGTCTTGCCCCAGGGCCCTGCAAGACCTGGACCCGGTACGGCCTGAATGGTCCGACCAAGACTGCAGGGGGACATCTGCCGGAAACGGAGATGCCTCTTTGAAAACACACCGAGGTCTGATCAGCAATTTTTATATTCAGGATCAGGTTATGTCATTTGGAACCCAAGGTCCAATCGTAGGCTAGTCGACCGCCAGATGGTGCCGAATGATCCATCAGCCGTACCCAACCTGGTGCCCTCCAGATGTTTTGGACTACAATGCCCAGAATCCCTGACCAGTGGCCATGCGGGCAGGGGCCGATGGCAGTTGACATCTGAAGGGCACCAGAGCAGGGAAGGCTAGAATACATCCTGCAACCCTAATTTAGCGGCTGCCAGCTTAGAACAAGGAAGATGAGCCTACGACAGGGGTGGGCCTTCTGCAGCTCCCCAGATGTTTTTGCCTACAGCTCCCATCAGCCCTAGCCAGCAGAACCAATGGTGAGGGATGATGGGAGTTGTAGGCCACAAAATCTGGAGTTGGCCACCTCGGCATTAGATACATCCCCCCCCCCGCCGCCCACCAAAAAACACACACACATACATTCCACTCTCTTGCCTTATACTTCCTATCTGTGGATGATCTTCAGTAATGCCAAAGGTTCACGAAACACTTTTCTAAATTAACACACAAAAAAGCTCCGCCTCTGGGCCCTTCAATTCAAGATCCTTTCATCAGAGGTTCCAGAAGAGGTGGCCCACCAGCCACGGAGATCCGTCAGAGCTCGCTCACACCATGAACGAGCCTGAGGTTTCGCAAGCTCATAACCACACGTCCGGTCTCTCCACCATCTTCTTTTGAAACCCCCGGGCACGGCTTCTCCTCGACAGAACTGCATCCGGCCGGCACAATTTGCAGGGGCACATGGGGTGCGTGGGAGGGTTAAGCAGGGCTCCTCCGACGTCTCCCCTTTCCCTGGCCACGTCCCCCCTACCACGCTCCTCTGCAGCTGCTCTTCCATTGGTCACATCTGCGGCACAGCCAGAATCCCAGGGGGATGGAGGCAGGGCTGCTGAGGAAGGGTTCCGTGTCTTTCCTGCAAGTCAACCTCCACTCCTGTCGACGACGCTTTGAGGAGGAGAAGCAGCAGCAGCAGCAGCACGAGTTTCAAGGCGCGAGGTGGAGGCGGAAAACGTCCCAGTGACAGGGAAACTGTTTGAAGCGGGGTTATTGAACCTCAGTCTCATGGGCTGAATCCGGCCTTCCAGGGTTCCGCAGAGAGAGGGCCATGCACCCTTCTTTCGGCGGTCTCCCAGCTTTTGCGCCGTTTCCCCCCCCCCCCAAATTCTAAACGGCTGAGATGCCGCTCCGAGGGCTTAGTTCCTGCCAGGAGGTGCTTTAAGCGAAAATATGCGTGTATTTTTGGTATCATGGCCTTCAACCCCACTCACCACTGGAATGCCATTGGATCATTACCGTCCTCTGTCAAGTTTGTGTGGTGATTCGTTGTGCACCGATCTCCCCACAGAAAACAGCTTCACGCACAGGCGTCTTCCAACCCAACCCAACCAACCCAACCCAACCAAAATTTCCTTTTTTTAATTATTTTTTTTAATTTATTTTATTTTTTTATCCTGGAAGACAATCTTACTCGGTCACGAGTGATCACCTGACTGACTGACTGACTGGCCCCCAAGAGCTTCTCCAAAATGGAATTTGGCCCTCGGGCTGAAAGAGGGTCAGTGCCCCCGGTTTGAAGGCACCCACCTCTGCCCACACAAGACTGGGCATACCAAAAGGCGTTTCAGCCACAACCTGCGATAGTCAGCGAGGGGTTATTCAAAGCACATGCTCTACCAGCAGGATATGACCCAGGATAAGCTCCCTTATCCTGGGCCTCTGCACAGCTGCGTATTCCGCCCACTTCCGTGTACTCAAGATAACATCCCACTAATGTTGACAGGAGCGATTCAGAGAGCCACTGCCCTTGGTCACAGATACTCACCCAACTCCGATTTCCATCCCCTGACCTTGTGAACAATTGAGAGGCTGCTGGAGTGGGTCAGGGGGCTTTAGCCCAGGTTAAAAGGCGGTACAGCTAGAGCTGAAGGAGGAGACGCCGGCTGCTCTTCGACAGGGGTTTGAGCCATAACCTGCGTTGCCCACTGGTCATCAATCGCACGGCAATCCTGCCAAATACCTCTCCCTCTTTGACTTGGTGACACCCGGGAGAAGGTTTCCAACCTTCCTAGCCTCAGAGAATCATTTCTAAATCAACTGCTCTGATCTGGAATGCCTCCCACCCACCCCTGCTCATCTGCCACAGAGCCCTTGTGTATTGCAAAAGATTTTGGGAAATGTTGCAAGGCAGGAATGGGAGGAAGGCAGACTGGGATCTACTGGTAAGCCCCGGGATGATTTGCAGGAGATTGTCAAGGGTTCCCAACTTCCAATTGTTTAACACAGTGTTTTCCAAAACCTTGGGTCCCCAGATGTTTTTGGCCTACAAAAACATAGCTGGCTGGGGCATGCTGGGAGTTGTAGGCCAAAACATCTGGGAACCCAAGGTTGGAGAACACTGGTTTAACAATTCATAGCAGAGGTAGAGCACAAGCCTCAGAGAGCAGCAGACAGCAACTGCGAGGCAATACTGAACTAGACGGGCCGATGGTCTGACTCGAAAGAAGGCCCTTTCCTGCGCTCCTATGCGGTGGGCAGCCTCTTCTGGAGATGAGAACTTTGGGCCCACAGAAGCTTTGACTTAAAATTACATTTATTCCAGCATGCTGACAGTTGTTTCACAGCCCCATGTCATTCCCAGCCCTATCTGGAAATGCAGGGGAATGAACTCTGGACCTTTTCCATGCAAAGCACATGCTCTACCAGCAGGCTATGACCCAGAATAAGCTCCCTTATCCCGAGTCTGGCCGTTGGTCCAGCCAGCTCAGCATTGCCTACACCAGGGATGTAGAACTTTGGGCCAGCGGACCTAATTCAGCCCGTGGAAGTTAATTTTAGCAAACCCAACGGACTGCGGTTGCGAAACCAGTCCTCTCTTTCAACAGAGTTCAACTCTCTTCCACTGAGGTTGTCGGGGCCTCTTCGTTTTCACTGCCACTACTTATTAGTTCCATTTCAGTCTGAGACATATTATATATTTCTAAGATACATTCATATTTGCTCACATACTGGCTAGGGATAATCATCTGAAAAACATGACAACTTTTAAAGTGCCAACCTTGCCTAATACCGTATTTGCAAAGGGCATCCATTTACTAATGAACCCATGAAAGGGAATATCTTCCATGGAAAATGTTCTGCCCCACATCTCTGCTGCTGGTGGCAGCCATTTTTTTCCTTCTGTGTCTCCGCCTCTGACGTGACTGGCCTCAGACGCAGAGCAGAATTCCCCCGCCCCCCCGGCTCAGAGGAGGCTACCCGTTACATCTCTGCACGAGTCACTGCTCTGGGCCCGTCTCCTTCGACAGGGAACATGCCCGGCAGTGACTCACACAGGATTATTGTGTGGGCGGGGGGCTCCAGCAAAACTGGGGGATTCGGGCCTTTTCACACACTCCACAAAACATAAACCTTTGTGGGTATAAGACTGAAGGGTGTGTGCAGAGAAGAAAAAAAAAAGTATGACTCAAGACGATTGGGAAACACCGTGCGAAAACTGAGCAGAGCACCCAAGTCAAAGTGACACTCTTACGGCTCTCCTCGGCTTCTTCCCTGCCTCCTGCAGTCATAGCATTCCTCGGCAAGCTAGAACATAGCTGTGGTTAACTCAGCCCCACCAGTCCCATCCTGCTCACGGGCCCCCGGCACAATCAGTCCGCCCACCGGCTCTTGGGGGCCCTGGAGGACAATGCGCTTTTTGTGCCCAACTCGCTGCAGACAGCACAGGAATTGTCCCAGGAAGGCCGGAGAGGCATGGGGGGGGGGGGGGAGGAGTGCGGAAAGAGCAGTCAAATACCTGCCACTTTGCAGTCCCAGCGTCCGTCCCGGGAGGCCGTGAAACAGAGGGAAAGGCAGGCGGGCCCTCTTTGCTACTCAAACCCTGCACGCCCCAATCCCTGGCAAGCAAAACAGCCAGACAACTGCAGAGACTGAAGGGTCCTGCTGCTGCTGCTGGAAACCGCACTGGCTTGCGCGTGTGCGCGCGCGTGTGTGTGTGTGTGCCGGCCGTGCCTGTAAGGCGTCAGTGAAACGAGGGCAAGGATTGGAAGCCCTTGCAAACAGTGACCTGCTGCTGGGTTCTCTCAGCCTTCTCCCGCCCCCCACCAGTAGTGCTCCAGCTCCTGGCTTCTTTGCAGCGTAAGCAATCCCTCCATTTGGGCAGAAGTCTCCTAAATATTCCCATCCACCCGACCCTCTTCTTCCTTTATTATTGGAAGAAACTTTTTCCTTAAAAACAAAAACAAAACAAAAAAAACCCAGGTCAGTGCAACAAACTCCTTCCCGCCCAGAACAGTCTCTTGCGTTGGCTGTTGCATCAGCCATCCCTACCTGCATTCTTCTTAACCTTTTCCCTTCCCTGCCCCTGTTTCATTTTCTGTAATGTCTAGTGCAGTGTTCTCCAACCTTGGGTCCCCAGATGTTTTTGGCCTACAACTCCCAGCGAAGCTGGCTGGGGCATGCTGGGAGTTGTAGGCCAAAAACATCTGGGGACCCAAGGTTGGAGAACACTGCAATAAAGTGTCTGTGACCTTGCCGGGGAGGGAAGGAGGGAACAGTTCAAACTGTCTTGCTAATTAAATCCACAGCAGGGCTGCAGTGCAGGGTTGCCTTCAGTGGCCACGATCGCTTCTCTCGCATCCTTGCTGTGGAGCAGCTCAGCCCCGGGAAAGAAAGATGCCCCCATGGCAACCTTCCCCAACCAGCTGCTCTCCGGATGTGTTGGACTACAGCTCCCAGCATGGCTGTCTGGGGGGGGATGATGGGAGTTGTATAGTACAACACGTTGGGAAGGCTCCAGGTTGCTCTGGGATGAGGGAGTTGCCATAACAATGATGGGCAGCCCTCAGCCAGCAAGCAAACCTGAGGTCTGACTGGTGGCCATGGCAGGGTGGTGGAGGATGTGGGACACACACACACACACACACACACACACACACACACACACCCTGAGCAAGTGAGCTGCGCCTCAGACACTTCAGCTGTATGACTTGGACTCAGCCCGGCCTTCATTCAGCCTGGCAAACTGACCCTTTCAGAGCAAACCGGGTCACAAAGATGTGTTTATTTAGGCCACAATGGTCATCTCTGTTGCCTGCTCACTGTGGCGAAGAGTCTGTCGCGACAAGACCTGCATTCTTCTTAACCTTTTCCCTTCCCTGCCCCTGTTTCATTTTCTGTAATGTCTAGTGCAGTGTTCTCCAACCTTGGGTCCCCAGATGTTTTTGGCCTACAACTCCCAGCATGCCCCAGCCAGCATAGCTGGCTGGGGCATGCTGGGAGTTGTAGGCCAAAAACATCTGGGGACCCAAGGTTGGAGAACACTGGTCTAGTAGATCCTAAGCCATTATACTGGACTGTAAATTGCCTTGAGTGCAGGGGGTGGGGGGGAAGGCACTATAGAAACGTAGAAAAGAAATAAACTCTGACGTGGTGAAAGGCAGCTTACATAAGGACATCAGGAGAGCCCTGCTGGGTCAGGCCCAGGGTCCATCCAGCCCAGCATTCCGTTCACACAGTGGCCAGCCAGCTGCCTACGGGAAACCCACAAACGGGACATGAGTGCAACAGCACCCTCCCGCCCATGTTCCCCGGCAACTGGTGTACATGCCTCTGGCACATACTGCAGCCATCAGGACTAGTAGCCCTTAGTAGCCTCCTCCACCATGAATTTGGCCAATCCCCTTTTAAAGCCCTCCAAATTGGTGGCCATCACTGCCACTTGTGGGAGTGAATTCCATAGTTTAACTATGCGCTGTGTGAAGAAGTAATATGTACGTATCGTACATATCTATTTTGCAGGGGGGAGAGGCCCAGTGGTAGAGCACATGTTCTGCATCCCCACCACGGCCCCAGGTTAAATGCCCGTTTCTCCAGCACTGGAAAAGACTGTGGCTTAAGCGCCTGCAGGGCTGCCACCAGTCAGAGTAAGCAATAGTAGCCACTAACAGGTCAGGGGTCCCCAACCCATTTGGGTTGGGGGGGGCACATTTCAAATTTGAGAGAGTATTGTGGGTGCTCTCACAAAATGGCTGCCATGGGGGAGGGGCTTGCCCAGTCATCAAATGGCTGCCATGGTGGGCATGGCCAGCCACAAAACACTCATTTTTCAGAGGGCAAAGAGGTGAGACTAAGAGAAAAGTCACCTGCCCAAGAACTGAAGTTCAAGGTCGAGGCGGGTTCCGAGCTCATAAACACAAAACCACTCTTTTGAGCCCGAATAAAGATGGTGCTGGAGGGCAGCACCTTATTTTGCAGCAGGCCAGCCTCCCAGTTAAAAAAATAATTAATTTTGAAATATTAGATATGCAATAAAAATCAGGAGGGGCAAGGAGCCTGGTGAGCACCAAGAGGGGTGCTGGTGCCCACGGGCTGCACGTTGGGATACCCCAGTGGTAGACGGTCTGACTGACACGGCATAAAGCAGCTCCATATGTGTGCAAAGCTACCACCAGGCCTGCCTTCCCCGTCCTGTTAACACCCCCCCCCAGATGTGCTGGACTGCAACTCCCATCATTCCCAGCCCCGTGCACCAGAGCAATTTCTCTGGGCACTGGTCGGCAACCTCCCCCATTCTTGCCACAGCATTTGCTGCCCCTGCCTGCTCATGGGATTATTACACACACACACACACACACACATCTCTGTCCAAGCACATCACAGCACATCGGCTAATTCCTCGGCTAGGCTGGAGATGAGAATCCAGGAGGCAAACAAGTGGACGAACAAGTCTTCTGGAAGTCCTGCATTTCACGGCAACAAGAATGGGGCCATTCATGACTAGCTCAAGAGCCGCCACTGGCACAATGCTCGCCAGTGTGCGCGCAACACAGCATGGCTTCCGGCACCTCGGCTGCGCATGTGGGCCTACTGCAGCCTCGGCTCCAGGGTGCCGGAAAACGGGATGCGAGCCGCCAAAGCGCTTCTAATTGCCTAAATTGGCTCCCATGCCAGGAGGATAGATAGCAGGTCCACTTTGCACGTGAGCTTGTGGCCTGGAGCAGGGGCTTGCACTCCACTCTCCAAAAAGCTCACTTATTAAAATCAATGAATCATTAAAATCAATGAATCTCGTCACTGTGTGCCCGTCGACCGCGCTCAGCTGCAGAGGCGCCCCAATCCTACAGCACTGCTGAGTGGGGTTTGGTGTGTGTGTGTGTTTTTTAAAATCACTCGATTTCTCTTTTTAAAATTATCTGCTATAAACTTCAAGGCTAAATGCACAGACGTTCCCCCAATAAGGTGATGGATAAAATATGTCCTGCGCAGGGATCCTCCCAGCATGCACTTGGCCTGACAACCACCCCTGGAAGTCTCTATTTCTCTCATAGCAAATGGCACGCGGTGAGTCAAAGGCGGGAAGCAGTGTCCTCCAACCTTGGGTCCCCAGATGGTTTTGGCCTACAACTCCCAGCATGCCCCAGCCAGCATAGCTGGCTGGGGCATGCTGGGAGTTGTAGGCCAAAAACATCTGGGGACCCAAGGCTGGAGAACACTGCGTCTATTTACTGAACCAACCCTCAACCAACCTCTCCAAGCTGCCTTTATTCCCCAGGAGCAAAACAGACCTGCAGTAAAATGAGGGGGCAGAGCAGACTATGCTATTCAGACGGCAGCTGAGGGAAATCACATTAAAAAAAAGAAATTAAACAGGACACCATGGAAAACAGTTCTTATCCAACCCATTCCCTGTTGCACTAATTTTCTGGTTGCAGTTTGTTTGGATTGGGGGAGAGCATTTAAAACTGTGATCCTACTCCTGTCTGAAGTAGAGAGGCCCTTTGGAGGACGCCCTTGTTTGCAGAGACCCGCTTGTCCGGCATGCTGGGAAGGTCTTTCTCCTGTGCTGCTCTCCCAAACTCTGGAACTGTGACTGGTCCCCATTCTCTCTATGTACAGGAAGGGGGGGCCAAGACACATCTTTTAAACTCTTTTTTTTTTTTTTAATTGTTGGCTCTGGTTTGTTAGCGCTTGTTGAAGCTGTGTTTAATATTGTACTATGTCTTTATTTGCTTATGGTTTTTATTTTCTGAAATCTTTGTGAATCGCCTTCGGAAAGGCAGTATTAGAAATGCCATAAATCGATAATAAAGCGGTACAGCCCAGTTCACTGCCTCAGGCCTCGACCACCTCATTCCCCCACATGCATAGATCCAGAAAAAAAAAATAGCTGCACTGCACAGAGGTGGCGGGGTTCTCCCTCTGACGTGGGCTTCCTCTTCTCCCCCACCGGCTGGGACCGACAACTGGTGTAAACCGTTTTCTGGGTAACGCAAGCGCCTGGCCTCTCAGATCCGGACCGGGGCTCATGACGCTGAACGCCAGGAAGTGGAGACCTCACTCCCCCTGGGCTGGATTTGCCTCACTGGCCCAGAAAATGATCTGGCAAAGCTGTGCACTCCCTCACCTTCGAGTCTCAAGGGATGCTATTGAACTCTGACAGAGCCCCGGAGGAGCAGGAGCAGCACCAGCGTGGGAAGGGAAACGCTGTGCCTCTGTGCGCGCGCGCACGTGATGGCCAAAAAACCCGAGAGTGGCTCCCGCCACCTCTCTCCCTTCCTCCCTCAGACTGCAGCCAACTCCTTCAGCTTTTGGCATGTGCCAGATGAGCCTCTGACTGCAGCAGCTACAGATAAAGGGAACATGCTGCTGGCCCTCCTTCCCCTCTTACCAAACCCTGAAGAGAACCGCAGGTCCAGCAGTGTTGTTTTCCCCCCGAAGAAGCTGCTCAAGGCAATCCTGGAGAAAATGCCCTCCCTCTCACATAACGCAAGAACTAGGAAGGGGTGTGTGCCACGGAGGGAAGCCGATTGGCCTTCAGTTCAAGGAAGAGAAAAAGAAATGCCCTTATGTGCCGCGCATAATTAGCTTCTTATCGCCACAAGATGTGGCAGTGGCATCCAGCTTGAGTGAGGCGCGACTTAAAGGCAATGCTGGCGGTGTAGAAGATGCCGTGTTTCCGCTGGCCAACATCATCTTTAAACTGGGTCACTGCTTTTGACACTTGCCGTGGTTATCACGCAAGGAATCCACAGCTCAGATACATGCCACGCTGCACACACAGGAACCAGCAGCGCTGATGCCTTACGTCACCATCGGACCGAGTTGGGCGGGAGGAAGCCAGAGGTCGTCATGGCCGCTGGATGATTTCATGCAGCAAAAAGGGGGGAGCAAGGGAAGAGATGCACTTGGGAGGAACGGGGGTGAGAGCTTTAAGCATCAAGGACTGGGGGCTAGAAGCTGCTTATTAAAGCCAGTGCGGCGTAGTGGTGAGAGTGCTGGACTAGGACTCGGGAGACCCGGGTTCTAGTCCCCTCTCAGCCATGAAGCTCACTGGGTGACTTTGGGCCAGTCATGGACTCTCAGCCTAACCTACCTCACAGGGTTGTTGTGAGGATAAGATGGAGAGGAGGAGGAGGATCATATAAGCCGCCTTGGGTTCCTTGCAGGAAAAAAGGTGGGATATGAATATAATAAATAAATACATGCATAAAATATTATTTCCAATATTTATTTCCCGCCTTTCTTTCATCGTCATCTAACAAGAAGCAGAATTCATAAATACGCAATAAAACAGCAGTAAATATGTCACTGAAAGGATCTAGAACAGGGGTGAGCAACATGGCCCTACAGATGTTTTGGACTACAACTCCCATCATCCCTTGCCATTGACTATTCTGTCTAGGGCTGATGGGAGTTGTAGACCAAAACATCTGGAGGGCCACAAGTTGCCCACCCCTGATCTAAAACAGCAGCAGCAGTCAGGTCTTATCAAGGGGCTTCCTTATCCAGAAAGGGCTTCCTGGAATAAAACAGTCTTTGCTGCCCACTAGTCTAGTCAGGCAATCACTCGTGACCGAGTAAGATTGTCTTCCAGGATAATTTTGTTTGTTTGTTTTTTTACAAAAAGGAGATTTTAAAAGGAGGAAAATTCTAAAGAAAATTGTGTAGACTCTAGCGATGGGTCCGTAAGTGACTGTGAAGGCCAATTCTAGATCCACACAGCTTCCCACAGTGAGGACACAGGTTACCAGATGGAAGATAGTCCTGTAAAGGATTCATTTGACGTGCTTTTCGCTTAGCACGTTTCTCCCTTTCACCTTGCACCCGAGCTTCTTCAAAGTCCATGGAACCTTTGTGAAAGGCCAACCTCCGTTTAGATCGTTCATGGGCCAGAGCTTCCCAGTTTTCGATGTTTATATTGCATTTTTTTAGATTAGTCTTAAGAACATCTTTAAACCTCTTATACTGACCACCGATATTCTGCTTTCCATCCTTGAGTTGGGAATAAAGTAACTGCTTTGGGGGACGGCCCACTGAAGTTGGCGTTGAAGGATCATTTTTTCAACGCTAGTAGTCTTTGCTTCTTCCAGTACACTGACATTTGTTCGCCTATCTTCCCAAGTAATTCGCAGGATTTTCCGGAGGCAACGTTGATGAAATCTTTCAAGGAGTTGGAGGTGACGTTTATAGATAGAAGTGATCCCAAATTCTAGCAGCCACCACCAACAAGGTGCTCCCTGACAGTGGGAAATGAGAACTCGGAGGAGAGCCTCGGAAGTGGATCACAGTAATCAGGCTGGCTCATATGAGGAAGGTAAATAGTTTCAGGTCACTTTGGGCTTTAAAAAAGGTTAAAACTAGCATCTTGAGTTAAGTTTAGGAACAAATTTGGGGTGCGCAGGAACGGGGTGATAAAGACAAAGCAACAGGAGACTTTAGCAGAGGTGTTCTGAATTGACAGGATAGTAGAGAAGGCAGAAGGACAACGACTGCTGGGTGAAGCATCTCTCATGGTCACACATTTACTCCCCTTGTACAACGGGCACACGCACCTTTCACATGTGCAAGGCTCACAGCTGCAGCAGCTCCAGTGGCTGCTGTGCTTGAATTCCAGAAATGACAATCCATTCCCAAGACCCGGTGCCCACGATGGCCAGAGAAAACCCAGCACCATCATTGCTGCTGCTATCATCATCATCATCATCATCATCATCATCATCATCATCATCATCAGATCCTGTTCCTTGGATTGTGCTTGATTAGGAAGACTGCTTGCCTGGTCTTGACTTCAGCTCCACCCCAGACCGTACACTTCAACTGCCCCCTTCTTCTTGAGCGGTAATCCTGTGCTTCTCTGATCTTTGTCCGCCTTCTGACTTTGCTGAATGGATTTGCCCCATAGTTCTCCCCAAGACTGAGCCTGACCCAGCCATAGCAGGACACAAGCAGGGCACGGGTGCAACAGCACCCTCCCGCTGGCGTTCCACGGCAACTGGCATTCAGAGGCATACCTCCTGCTCTGGTTTCCCAACAGCCTGTCCGAACACGACTGCAGTGCTGTGTAAGCCATTCCTCAGCCCCAGCCTGTAGCTGCAGGCTAGGAATACTGCACAAGGCGGCATGCCGGCACTCATCCTGCTCCTGCAGGGGGAAGACGGGCAGAGCATCATAGATTTCACAGATCATAGAGTTAAAAGTCCGCTAGGCCCTCTCTGTTAGCCGGACCCAAACAGCTCCTCATCTCCACAGCGAAAGACCCTTCATTTATTTATCTGATGTATTAAACGCCCAATAAAATAAGTCCTTCTAGGTGTTTTACCATTTAAATCTTCTTCTTCTTCTTCTTCTTCTTCTTCTTCTTCTTCAGCATCATCATGCAAGTAAAAGTGCAGTAACATCAACAGTATAAAACAGATACAGTCATGCCTTGGATTGAGAGCATAATTCGTTCCGGAAACGTGCTTGTAATCCAAAACACTCTTATATCAAAACGAAATCCCCCCAAAAAAAATTGTACAGAGATTTTTAATTTAAGCCGTACTACAGTACTTGTATTGCAAGACATCGCTTGTATATCAAGTCAAAAAAATTAAATAAATATTTAAAAATTTGCTTGTCTTGCAAAACGCTCTCAAACCAAGTTACTTGCAATCCAAGGTATCACTGTAAATATTGGCAAGACAGTATCAGGTATAAGAGGTAAAACCACATTGCAGGGACTAAAATAACAAAACACAAACCAGCTAACATGTTCTGAAAGACTTACAGCGACCCCAAGCAAGCACTGCACAGCCATGACCCATGACCTTTTGCTGCCCTGTGCAAGTGGATCGGGGCACCCCAGGAGTCACTCAGATGATGTCAGAGAGAATGCAGCCGGGATGCAGCTTTCTGACCATGCTCAGCAGCACATGACTGGAGTACGCCGCCGTACCCCGGAACCTCCCCCACTGCTGGAAAAGGTGCGCCTTTACAAATGTACGACCACCGATCAGCGCTTTGGAAGCAAGGCTGCCCCATGCAACAGCCCCCATCGTGCCGCCCAGGAAATATGCTGCCTTGTATCCCCACCATGCCAACTCAAAAGAGAGAGGGGGGTCCCCACAGAGGCCCCCCAGTTTAGCCAGAGGCACTTGCGGAGTGCGGTACACCTATGGAGGTTGTGGGCTCTCCCAATCTGGAGGCATTCAAGGTGCAGCTGGACAGCCATCTGTCAGGGATGCTTTGACCTGGATTCCAGCATTGAGCAGGGGGTTGTACTCGATGGCCTTGTAGGCCCCTTCCAACTCTACTTTTCTATGATTCTGTGATTCTATGAATCACGGTTAAGCCAGCCCTGCACTGCACATGACCCAACCTGTAAGCAGCGCCTGCGGCTCTCTTCTTGTCAAGACTTGCTCGGAGCCCGACACACAGACGTTTTTCGTGCTTTGTGCCCGGAGTCATGAAAACTGCTGGCCCCAGACCTCAGCTGGGAGGAACGCTCGCCTCAAAAGCCAGCAGTGATGAGCCCAAGGAATTGTTCCCTCCCTCCCTTACTTCTGCCTCGCTTCACGCCTCATCTGACTTTGCATTTCTACAATAAACCGGGCAGAATGCGGCCATGACCTGACGGGAGGGGAGGAAGGGTACAAAAGTGGCCCGGCGCAATCTGTAACCCTGCATCCTCAGAAAGAATTATATGTGCAGTGGCAAATTTGAGACTGGCATCCGGGAGGCCCGAGTGCAGATCCCCTCAGACAGCTATGAAGCTTATCAGACGACCACGGCGCAGTCATTCTCTCAGCCTAAAACACATCACAGGCGGCTGATAACCTCCTGCCCATGTACGTTGCTCCTTGGATGCAAATATCATAAAGCAGTAATAAAGCACAGCCACGGTGAGCTGCGTCAGCGGCCTCTCTTGAGATCACAACACATCTCTAGAACTTAAGCAGCTGCCCAGTGTTCTCCAACCTCGGGTCCCCAGATGTTTTTGGCCTACAACTCCCAGCATGCCCCAGCCAGCATAGCTGGCTGGGGCATGCTGGGAGTTGTAGGCCAAAAACATCTGGGGACCCGAGGTTGGAGAACACTGCTCTAGGTCAGCCTTCCCCAACCTGGTCCAGACTACAACTCCCAGCATGCCCCACCAGGGTGTGTGTGTGTGTGTGTGTGTGTGTGTGTGTGTGTGTGTGTGAGATGCACAAGACCTCTCCCCACAAAGGACAAAATTCGCCCCAGGCCAGGCTGACCCCTCATGGGGCCAGTTGCAGACTGCCCTCCGCCGCAGCTGAGCCGTTTTGCTGGTGGCAAAGTAGCTGGGTCCCCTCCCCCAACCCCACGCCTCCTGCCTCCCCCCCCCCCCCCCCCCGCTTGACTCTTGACTGCTGGTGAATCATTAATGCCAGGCTCCGGGCTTTGGCTTCCTTCTTCCATCCTCCGTAAGGCAGGTTCTGCCCCGGCCAACTGCTCATCTGGCTTAGCCTGCTGGTGCCAGAGGAGGGCGGGGAAGCAGCTGGGCCAATGGCAAAGGAGGCCAGGGGGGTGGCTGCGCATGGGTGTGTGTGTGTGTGTGTGTGTGTGTGTGTGCAAGGCTGTGGAGTCGGAGTCGAGGAGTCGGAGTCAGAGGAAATTTTGGGTACCTGGAGTCGGAGTCGGCAAACAATGCACCGACTCCGACTCCTACTGAATTTAGATTGGAATTTTAAAAAAAGCAAGTTTAAATGTCCCAATTCACAAACAGTTATAATTAATGACTTCTGTTTTATAATAAATGCCCCTCCTGGATCCTCCCACTGCCCTATCTTCAGCAGCAGATCAGCACACAAAAAGGAGGAGGCAGCAGCTTCTGCCCAACTACCTCGCATGTTAATTAATTAATTAGCATATTAATACAGAGGAGTCGGAGTCTGGGAGTCTGAGTCGGAAGTACAAAAAACTGAGGAGTCGGAGTCGGAACATTTATCTACCGACTCCACAGCCCTGTGTGTGTGTGTGTGTGTGTGTGTGTAGGACACACCCAGCTGGCTTGGCTCCTTCTCTCCACGTTGTTCCATAGCCCGGTGGTGGGGCTGGATCCATACTGACGCTGGAACAACTGCACTGGTGGAAGTGGACTTCCCTGCCCCTCCTTCCCACGGCAGCCCCTCCACCCCCCCCGAAGATGCTACACAGAGACCCTGCTGAATGGGGGTGGGCTGAGGTGTGGGGAGGGGGATCCCCCGAAATCGGGAGGGGTGGCCTCCTGCAAGCGGAGCCCTTCTTCTCGTGGAAGGCAGATCCTGGATTCAGCCCCTTCTGTTTTTGGACTTCAGTTCCCATCAGCCCCAGCCAGCATGGCCGATGGCCAGGAATGCCGGGAGCTGTAGCCCAAAACATCTGGAGGGCACCGGGTTGGGGAAGGAAGCGTACTCTGCACTTGCTCAGGGGCACTCTTTGTCTCTTTCTCAAGATGTTCCACAGTTTGTTCCCGGCAGTGGGAAAAGGTGCCAGAGATCAGCTCGGGCGCAAATTAAGCTCTGTTCCTTCTGAGAAATTTTCCACCTGCAGAGAAGGCTGTTTTCCCTCAGTCCCGGCCCCCACTCCGCCACCATCCCATAACTCCGTCCTTGCTTGTCTCTGTACACAGACTTCCTACAAAGGAAGCCATCAGTGACACGCCCTTCCTCTACCCGCCCGCCCAGTCCGCCCCACCTTCTCTGTGCTCTCAAATGCCCTGCCGGCTCCCATCCACAAGCTGTGGGTCTTGCCAAAGAATCTAGAGCGGCAGCCCGAGCTGGTCACTCCAGGTGCAGAATTTTCCACGGTTGCTGCTGGAGTTCAAGGCTTGTTGAACCTCGGCTTGGCGGCCCGCAGCCCCAGCAACAGCGAAACCCGGTCCAGCCATCGCAGACACAGTCACAGAAGCAGTGTACTTCTCAATGCCAGAGGTGCTGGGGTTCAGCAGGAAGGGTTGGCCACCACTGTTATGCTGTGCTTGGGAGCTCTCCAGACGCATCAGCCGGCTGATCTCGGAGACACAATGCTAGGCTAAGATGGGTCTTCGACTGATCCAGCAAGTTAGTTCTTATGACATCAGACACAGACCTGGTTTCGCACATAATGACAACCCAGAGTACGGGTTGAGCGTGGCCTGGTTCGCATGTAATGACAACCCAGAGCATTGGCTGAGTATGGATTGTCATTGAATTGTGGATTGTCATCGAATCGTCGGTTGTCGTTATGTGCAAACCCTACCAGTATGGTTTAACTATGGGTTGATAAGCACGAACAACCCATGAAAAGAACCCATGGTTTGTTGTTGGGTTGTAAACCCTGTGCTGTTTGGCTTAACAAACCATCGTTAAACCATAGCGCTGGGTTTGCACCTAACAACAATCCATGATTCAACAACAACCTACAATTCAACAACAACCCATACTCAACCTGTACTCTGGGCTGTCGTTATGTGAGAACCAGGTCTGCGTGTGTGTTTTTAAGGATCTTGGCAGTACTGCTTGAGCCACTGTGTCCTGTGGATAAGTCAGAGACATTCCTTTCGTTAGAAGCAAACATTTCAAGTCCCAACATTGCCATGGGCTTGCTGACCAACCTCAGAGAAGCTCATTTTTCCTAGAGGCTCATTTCACTCGCGGCAAAAAACAAACAAAACGACAATCCCAAAGCAGCAGCAGTGCCCTACCTCACAGGGCCACTGCAAGGGTAAACATAATTCAGGCTGAAAGGCACCTTGCAAATCAAAAGCCCAAATGAAAGCAGTAAATGACATGGAGGGTGGAAATGGTGTAGTCAGGAGACAATAAGACTGGGGAATTCCCTGTGACAAATGGTCTATCGGCCTCCCTTCCATGACCACAGAAGGATATCAGAGGAAGGGGATTTGGAGGGCACGCAGCCTTTTAAAGTCGCCTGGTTCGGACTGGCACAGGGATGGGGGGGGCAGACTGCTGAGGACCTCCCGGTGTCCCATCCGATCCCACACTCACCGAGGCATCATCAGGTTAAACTTCCCCAAATATAATGCCTGCTGCCTTTTCCTGACACAGAGGCATCCGCTCAGGAAATTAAACTTCCAAGCCAAAAACTTCTAACAAAGACCCAGGCTTGCAAAACAGGGTGTTAAAAAACGATCCTATTCTTGCACAGCAACTAAAATTATCTCCGGCTTTGTTACTACAGAGTGCCCATTTCTCTCTCTGGTGCACTGTAGAAGGAGCCGCGTGCTGCACCCAGAATGGAAACATGCCTGAGTATAATAGCTGGATTTTATATTTCCAAATTGTGGGATGCAACGTTTCCCCCTTTCTGGTTCCCAGCAATTTTAGGGGCAGCTGCAGGTCCAACCTGGAACCATCACATGACCCGCAGAGCCTACAATGAATGTCGGTAGACCCCCTCCTCCCCCATTCCATCTTGGGACTGAACATGCAGGAAATGTGACTTCACCATCGAGTCAGATCCCCCCCCCCCATATTCCCCAAACCTGCTTTTTGTAACGAAATCTCAAAAACTTCGCATTTTTAACAACCTTTTGGTTGACCCAAAAAAGAAAAAGGAATAAACCAGGGGGAAGGCACTATAAACCAAAGACAAGAGAGAGAGAAAACTCCAAGTGCCAATAGAGGTCTTTGTGTATTTTTATTTTTGCCCGATGCGTTTCGGCCTAAGCCTTTTTCAAGGGCGTTTATTTTCTAATGTTGTTCGAGACAAACAGCTCAGGAGATTGATGAAGCTGTTTGTCTCGAACAACATTAGAAAATAAGCGCCCTTGAAAAAGGCTTAGGCCAAAACGCGTCGGGCAAAAATAAAAATACACAAAGACCTCTATTGGCACTTGGGAGTTTTTCTCTCTCTCTTGTCTTTGACCGAAAAAAGGCATTATACTAATACGGATTTTGGAATTACTCTACCCTTGTGAATTGGCACAATGGACGGGGAGGTACAAGAGGAAGAAACAGAAGTAGCACGGCACCAAACATCTGAGGCACCTGGCAGAGAACGCTGCCAAGCAGCTGCACCATTCTAAAGCAGCACCTGGAAGAAGCATCCACCTGAGTCTTCTCCCCCCCCAAGACCCCACTACCCTTGGCCTCTCCAGCCAACTTCAAAAAAGGAGTTCTTCCTTTCACTTCCAAGCAGCCAGAAGGCAGTCTCCCATCTCCGCAGCCTGGTGACTTGCACGATTAAGGCTGCAATCCTATGCACATTTAGACAGAAAAGAAGTCCTACAACTCCCAGCATTCCCCAGCCAGCATGGCTAGCTGGGGAATGCTGAGAGTAGTAGGACTTCCCCCCCCCCCCCGCCCTGTCTAAACGTGCTATAGGATTGTGCCCTAAGAGGATTCCACCGATCAGATATTGGCCGGTAAAAGAAAGTGAGCCTGTAAAACATTTGGACCACACAGAACTTTTATCAGGCGGAGAGCTACAGCCAGGGTTTTATGGTACAACAGCATTTTGCACAAAGCCCTGGTCCAGGTTTTAAGCCAGCCTTCCCTCAACCTGGTGCCCTCCAGTTGTGTTGGACTACAACTCCCAGCATCCCCCAGCTGGCTGGGGGTGCTAGGAGTTGTAGCCCAACACATCTGGAGGGCACCAGGCTAGAAACGGCTAGCTTAAGCTGCCCCTTGCTTCTGTTGACTGTCTAACCCAGTGCTCTCCAACCTTGGTTCCCCAGATGTTTTTGGCCTACAACTCCCAGCATGCCCCAGCCAGCATAGCTGGCTGGGGCATGCTGGGAGTTGTAGGCCAAAAACATCTGGGGAACCAAGGTTGGAGAGCACTGTAACCGTCGGCCTCCTACTTTTCCAATCACCGCAAGCATCACATTTTCCCTTGTCAGCCAGCAGGCTGGCCTCTCGTGAATTCCCATGGCCTAGCCCCATCAGAGCCCACCCACCCACCCCTGTCAAATTAAAGCCATATGGCATTTCTATTACTTCGCAGGAAATCAAGTGACCAGCGGCGGGTTTCCTCGGTTTAATCCTTGCCCTTACCAGCAACTGGCACAGGAGAGAGAGAGAGAGAGAGAGAGAGATGTAAACATGTGGAGCTGCCACACAAGAGTCCTTCCCAGCTCCCTCTGGCCCTCTCCGGAAGACCTGACGCAGGCAAAGCTTTTCAAACGCACAAATCAGAGCGTACAACAGGGCACTGACACAGCAGGAGGGCCCCATATCTGCCAAATATAGCTAGCCGGGAGAGTTGTTGTAGCTAACAAGACTGCAATCCTCAATATATTTACCAGGATTTAAGCCCCACAGTAAGGCTTACTTTAGAGTAAGTATGTTTAGGATCAGGATATAAACCGACTAGAGATCAGGGTCTGTCTTATTTGACACCCAGCGGAAATCTAGACCCGTAAGACCTGCACCAGGATCCGACTCTGGCAACATCTGCCAAATGGAGCTGTTTCCTAGCACGGCCAATTATCATGGCTCATTTGAGCAGGAGTTATCCCTTATTCATGAACAAAATATTACAGGCATCTGTGATGTCAGAATACAGGGCCTGAGCATAAGAACAAGAAGGCAGCTGATGGTAAGCATTTTAGGATGCGATCCTTTGCAAGTTTAGACAGACGAAAGGCCTACAACCCGCAGCATGCTATGCTGGCTGGGGCACGCTGGGAGCTGTAGGCCTTTTGTCTGTCTAAACCTGCATAGGATTGCACCTTTAAAGTCCCATTGACTTTAAATGCTCTCTCATCAGGGCTGGCTCCAGAGGGAGGGGATGTCGGGCCTTTGCCAGGGGCCCACTGGACCAATGGCTCTGCTGTTCCCACTTTGCATGGAGCACTCAGGAAGATCTGGGGGGCAGTGCAATAGAACTGGCAGCTGACAGGCCGCCACCTCTTCCAGGTTCAGAAAGATCACTGAGGGCACCTTCCCAAAGGACATACAAATCATGGCGCACTTCAATAAAATCAAAGGGACTGAAACATACCAGTTGGAAGGTCCATCTGCACCAATCCCTTACCCCACATCAACCTGTCTGGCTACAGTGTGTGTGTGTGTGTGTGTCCCACCCCTATAAAGAGTAAATGCACCCACCGCAAAAGGTAGTTGTAAGGCAAACATTTCAAGATGGCTCAAGGAAGCGACTCAAGCCAGGCTTTTCTGATGGCAAAAAATCCGAGGGCCAGCAGTAACTAGTGTGAGAATGAAGAAAGAAAACTCCTTCCGAGTCAGATCCTGAGCAGGAGCAAAACCCATCCATCAGGAAATGTTTTTCAGGTACACAGCTTTACCCCACCTGCCCAGTTATAGCAAATTCCATGGAATTTAAGAACATAAGAAGAGCCCTGCTGGATGAGACCAAGGGTCCATCTAGTCCAGCATTCCGTTCACACAATGGCCAGCCAGCTGCCCTCGGGATCCCACAAGCAGGACAGGAGTGCAACAGCACCCTCCTGCCCATGTTCCCCGGCAACTGGTGTACATAGGCACACTGCCTCTGATACTGGAGGTAGCACATAGCCATCAGGACTAGTAGCCATTGATAGCCTTCTCCCCTGTGAATTTGTCCAATCCCCTTTTAAAGCCATCCAAGTCGGTGGAGATCACCATGTTAGCCTAATTCAGTGTTTCTCAACCTTGGGTCCCCAGATGTTTTTGGCCTACAACTCCCAGCATGCCCCAGCCAGCATAGCTGGCTGGGGCATGCTGGGAGTTGTAGGCCAAAAACATCTGGGGACCCAAGGTTGAGAAACACTGGCCTAATTAGAGCAAACACACACACACACACACACACACACACACGGCATGGTACCTCCAAGACAAACCATGCAAACCTATGCACGTTTACTCAGCCTCAGCTCTTCTGTGTCTTCATCGAATACATTAAGTGTTATCCTGAATTAGCAGACAGGTATACATGCACATAGGTATAGAGGGGTAGAAAGTGTGAGGTGTGACATACATGCAGGATTACTGGGGTGAGTGGGGGATGCCTCCACACCTGTCTGTGTCACGAATGAGAGGAATCACAAGGGTCCCTTTCCTATGTTTATCCTACTCTTAGCTTGAACCCTGCCAGGTTCACTTCATATGAACATGTATTATATATTATATTTATTATATTTATACCCCGCCTTTTTTCCTGCAAAGAACCCAAGGCGGCTTACATAATCATCCTCTTCCTCTCCATTTTATCCTCACAACAACCCTGTGAGGTAGGTTAGGCTGAGAGTCTGTGACTGGCCCAAAGTCACCCAGTGAGTTTCATGGCCGAGCGGGGACTAGAACCCGGATCTCCCGAGTCCCAGTCCAGCACTCTCACCACTACGCCATACTGTGTATAAATGTTCAATCTAGATACAGGGGTTTCAAATATAAATATCGGGGTTTTACCAGCCCTGCATTGCATACTTGGGAGCACACTAAGGAACGCGAAACCGCAGCACCGGCAGCAAACTAGGGAACCTGGGAACAGTCATTATTCCCCATTAATTCCTTCCGGCAGAGTCAGAGCCCTGGGTGCAGGAGTGGATAGTTCCCTCCCGCTAACGATTTAATGTATTAAGGGCACAAATCTATGCTATGCATGTTTAGACATTCAATAGTCCTACATGGGAGTTGTAGGACTTTTTAAATGTCTAAACATGCATAAGATTGTGCCTTTAACAGATTTATATACCGCTTCCCATATTTCAGCCACGGCAGTCTTCCAGGCGCCACGGGGCTCTTTCTTGCTGCCTTCCCCTTCCCTCCCCACGCCGCCGGGGACCAGCCCCCGCGAGAGCTCCACCGCATTTAGCTTGCGCCTCGAAGATCCCCCCTCCCCTCCCCCCAGCGTCCAAACTCGGCCTCGATCCGCAGCCCAGCGGCCCTGGGAAGCTCCCCAAGGAAGGAGCCGCGACGCACCAGGCCCGAGGCGGGCAGGACCGGACGCGGGCGAGGGCGAGACAGAGGAGGCTCCATGCGCGCTACTTTCCCCTCGCCGTCCCGTCTCTCCCTCCACGTCCGAGGCCGGCCCATCCCATTTCCCTGGGAAGAAGGAAAAGCGGGGGGGGGGGGGGGGCGAGAAGAGATGTTGCGCTTTCCGTCCTGGTCCGGAGGCGGCCCGTGGGGGAGCGCAAGATCCGCCTTCGCTTGCGAAGGGACCGTGGGGGCTACGGGGGGGGGGGGGACCGACGGCTCCTTTTGCTTCTTGCTCGCTCTGTCCCGCCTCCAACACGGAGAACATCAAACCCCCCCCCGACGCCTCCCGCGCGCCTTCTCTCCCCCCCCCGCCCCAAGAAGACCGGCCATCAGCACGGCTGGACGGCAAAGGGGCAGCGCGGCCCGACGACCTCTAACCCACCCCCCGCACGCCTGTTGCCTCCAAAGACAAGCGCTCTCTCCCCCGGCCGGGCTTTTCCGTCCACGTCAGGGCTCCCTCCGGACTGCAGCCCCAGGAGGCTCCGCCGCGCTCAGCGCCTCCTCCGGCACACGGCACAAGCCACGTCCGTCCTGTTTTCCCCGGTCCGGCCTCGCCCCCCCCCATCCACCCAGCGCCCGCGTTGGAGAGGCCCGGGCATCCCTTGCCGCCGGCCACGGCGCCACGGAAGCTTCCCAGGGCGCTCCCTCCCTCCTCCCGACCTCTCTCCAAACACCGCCACTGCCCGGGCCCGGCTGCTGGTCAGGCAAGCAAGGGGCGCCCGCGTTCTTTCCCGATTCGCGTGCGGAGAGACGTTCACACACACGCGGGCGTAGCGAAGCGGATCGGCCAGCCGCGCGTCCCTATTCTGGGAGAATCTCTGCTCTCTTCTTCCCCCTCTTTCGGGGAGACTGGGGGGGGACCTCCTCTCCCCCCCCCTTCCCGCCCCGCCGGGGAAGATCGGGTGGCTGGCTTGGCCTCTCTCCCGGCGCCGTCCACTTACCAGGTAGTTCATCTTGGCGGCCCGCCGCGCGCGACTGGCGCGGCCGCAGTGCCCGGCCGTGCGCCTTAACGCATGATCCCGCGGGCTGGCGGCGGTGGCGGGGTCCCTCGTCGCAGCCGGGCCGACGACTGAGCCGGCGGCGGCGGCCAAGCGAGCTCCTGGGAAAGAAGGCAGGGAAAGGAGGGTCCCGGCCGCCCCCCTCCCGCCCCGCGGCCGCCTCCATTGGCTGCTCACGAGAAAAGGAGGCGGTGCCCTCGCCGGGGCAAGGGACGGCACGGCGAGGGCGAGACGAGGCTGCCTCCGCCTGGCACCGAGGGGGATGGTGCGGAGGCAGCGGCGGCGGCGGCGGCGGCCCCGTCCGCAGGGGGGCGGGGAAGAGGCAGATTGTCTGTCGCCAAACGGCCCTGCTCCCTCCCTGCCGTGCAAAGCCGCTCCATGGAGCTCGCCGCCGGGGAAGGGCCCTTTCGTGCTCCGATTTCCTTCGCTCCCGCCTCGGTCGAGCAATCCCGGGACCTATGAAGAGGCGCGGGACTTTCTTTTCTGCTAGGGCTCGTCCCGCTCGCCTCCCAAAGTGCCCGCGCTCAATCCTGAAAAGTGGGGCGGGAGAGATGTGTGCCTCTGAACATGTGCAGAGGGAAGAGGGTGCCTCTGAACATGTGCAGAGCTGCCAGGCGTCTTTTGAGCTACTGGGAACAAACAAACAAAAAAGGCAGCCAGTTCCCTTCTCCCGCATAAGGTGCATATTTAGACAGGGGGGGGAATGTCTCCCAGTCCCAACTCCCCCTATGGCTGGCTGGGGAATGCTGGCAGTTGTAGGACTTTTTTCCGTCTAAGGATGTGTAGGATTGCGCCCTTAAAGGACTAGCTGTGAGCTCAGGAATACCTGATGCAAATTTCACCGGGGTCATGAACTGACGAGGTGGCCTTTGGTAAGCCCCCCCCCCCTTTCTCTCAAGCTCAGCCCAGTATCATTTACAGCAGTGTTCTCCAACCTTGGGTCCCCAGATGTTTTTGGCCTACAACTCCCAGCTTGCCCCAGCCAGCAACTGGGGACCCAAGGTTTCATAGAGTTTCATAGAGTTGGAAGGAGCCTACAAGGCTATCAAGTCCAGAACACTGATTTACAGTATGGGGATAATAATATTAGCCTACCCTACAGGGTTGTTGGGAGGATTGCTGAGATTGTGTGTGTGTGAGGCACTTGGAAAATTTAAAATGTGTTTGTTGTTGGGCTGGACCAGCATAAGCCTTTGTCTCCCTTACTGCTGCCATAGACCGTTTTCCAGGAGCCTTACCAACCCTATTAACAGAACTTCTGAATCATGCAACATGTAACATGAGAAACAAACATTTTTCATTCCAGATATAGCTCCTGAAATCACTGGGCCTAATTCTGTCTTAGGATTCCAGCCCCAGTCGTTCAAACTCAGGATCTGGTGAGTGTGTGTCCTTTTCCATTCCTGTGAAATGATGTGGGTTTTATTAGATTTGCTCGATGTGTGTCGCCAGTGATTATTACTTGCTGCCGGAAACAGTGCTATCCTTACCCTAGAACAGTGTTCTCCAACCTTGGGTCCCCAGATGTTTTTGGCCTACAACTCCCAGCATGCCCCAGCCCTGGCTGGGGCATGCTGGGAGTTGTAGGCCAAAAACATCTGGGGACCCAAGGTTGGAGAACACTGCCCTAGAAAGTGGTGGGCAGGCCTCTTCCTAAATGTGCGAAGACATAAGCATGGCGGTCCTGAATATTGACCCGTTGGCCTGTGCTGTCGTCGTCGCACAGATAGGTGAAACAGAAGAACAACCCCCTCAAAAGTGCTGGAAGGGCGAAGGCTCCCAGAGCAGAAGCCTCCCAACATCCTCTGGGTTCAGTGCTTCTAGACCAGTGATGGCGAACCTTTTTGAGCCCGAGTGCCCAAACTGCAACACAAAACCAACTTATTTATTTCAAAGTGCCAACACTGCAATTAAACCTAAATATCGAGGTTTTAGTTTTAGAAAAACAACTCATACAGTTGTCCGAACTAATTAACATCTTTTGTCTTTAAAGAAAAACACAATAACAGAGCTTTCAATGATACAAACCGTTTTTTGTTGGGGAAAAAAAATCAACTCAAAAAATTATTATAGTACTACATTGTACACATAGCCTGAAGGGAATTTATACAAACTTTTAAATAATTAGGCACATGTATTTTTGGATAAGGGATTCTCAACTTGTAATATGATTATATGCCAGACTGAAATTGTATGGGGCAAGCTTTACCCCAGGTCCTTTCCCTGCTTCTACAGGTGTCGGATTAGTAAAAGTAAAAGTCAACCTGTACTAGGATGAGCAAGATAAACAAGAAAACTAAACACATTTTAAACACTTTATGTCTTGGACTGCAAACACTGCATTAGGTAAAAGTTTGCATTGGGCATGCTTTTGCACAATTAATGTGATTTTTGCTATTGCATGCATGCTGATAATTTGTCAAACCTTGGCTCATACTCCGTTAGTTTGAGAGCAACACATGTAGCACTCAGGTCAACTGTTAGGGCTTTACATCCAAGCCATGCTCTGTGCATCATTCTTCAAAATCTTTTAAATGTGATAACAATGTAGAAAAGAATTCTGTAACAGGAATTCTAGAATAAAATCATTCTGTTCCACACTGTGAGAAAGAACAAGATCATTAGTGTTTTGCAGAAGGGGATGGTCTTTTCGCGATCTGGTGACCAATGGCTCGAGTGCCCACAGAGAGGTCCCTGCGTGCCAGCTGTTGCACCCGTGCCATAGGTTCGCCATCACTGTTCTAGACTGTGAGAGAAGGATGCCAGGTGGCCATCTTTAAGAGAAATCACCCCAAATCCCAACAGCGCACCGTTAACATTTTCTCCTTGTGGCTTTTCGGGCATTAAAAGAGTCAAATGTTCCGGGGGGGGGGGCAGGGGGAGGCGGGTGAAACAAACCAAGAGAAACCTGCCCCCCAGATGTGTTGGACTACAACCCCCATCACCCACAGCCAGCATGCCCACTTGCCATGCTGGCTGGGGGCGATGGGGGTTGTTGTCCAACACATCTAGAAGGGGCCAGGTTGGGGGAAGGATTACGGACAGGTTGACTTCCAGAAGAACAAGGCATGGATTGAGCACTTGTGTTTTGAACTGCATCTGGAACAGGGCTCTCCGACCTTGGGTCCCCAGATGTTGCTGGCCTACAACTCCCAGCATACCCAGCCACCATGGCTAATGGCAAGGGATTCCGGGAGCTGAAGTCCAGCAACATCTGGGGACCCAAGGTTGGAGAGTTTCTGGAAGGAAACTGGAAGTCCTTGGGGAAGCCTGCCCAGGATTGAACTTCAGGTAGTAAATATTCTTCAATAGCAGAACAACGAGCGCCTTGGGCAGGCGTGGCTCTGAGGACTGTCATGAGGAACACCTGCACCTCAAAATTTACCACCACACCACTGGTTCCAAGTATGACATGTTACAGCAGTCTTGCCTAGAGGGTAGTTACTCATCGCATGAGTAACTGTGATGAAGTGTGCCTCTAAGACAGGGTGTGCAATCCTTTTGGCCCCGAGGGGTTCTTCCAGTGATGGGAGGTGCGCACACACACACATATACTCATCCACCCACCCATATCTCAGTGCACAGGCTAAAACCTCCCCTCCCTGTGGGCTGAGATCAGGGAGAGAGGAGCCCTTTGAGAGCTGGGGTGACAGCCTGCGCACGATCCTGGCTTCTTAAAGCTCTCCCTGCTGGGGTGGAGAAGGGCAGAACCCTCTTCTGGCAGCAGGGAGAGATTGTGCTGCTCTTTGGTGTCCAAGGATCTACCTGGCCAAGGATCTAGCTCAGTGTTCTCCAACCTTGGGTCCCCAGATGTTTTTGGCCTACAACTCCCAGCATGCCCCAGCCAGCTACGCTGTAGGCCAAAAACATCTGGGGGCCCAAGGTTGGAGAACACTGATGGACAGCCATCTACCAGGGATGCTTTGACCTGGATTCCTGCACTGAGCAGGGGGCTGGACTCGATGGCCTGGTAGGCCCCTTCCAACTCTACTTTTCTATGATTCTATGGAGATCGGATTACTGGGGTGAGGGAGTTAAAAACCTCTTCCTTGCCCAGTGATCCTGATCAAGATCTGGTTGTCCTGCCATTAGCGGTGGGGAAACAGTGATCTGTTCCTCGCTACCCAGCTGATGGCTGCTCAGCTGTGTGGTGGAGGGAAGTGGGCGGGGCCCTGTGGGTTGTGTCCCCATGTGCTCTAAGAGAAAGGGGTGTTCTATTAGGTGGGGAAAGCTACTCATGGCAGCCATGGCTGTGTCAGCAGAGATTTCAGGAGCAGTTTCTGCAAAGGGGAAGGAATAACATCCTTCAGGCAGTGGGAAGGCGACTTCTCTCTCCAGCCTCATCTGTCCTCTAGCCTAGGCCAGGGGTGGACAGACAGACTTCAGGCTTGCAGAATCTACTTTGTTTTGTAGAACAACCCCAAGATCCACCGAGTGGAGCCTGATGCAAACAACAAACACTTAGAAATTGTTGGATATGGTAAGCAGTCTATACACTGATGGATTAAATAAATACACTGAAGAATTCTGAGCACAGGAATGTCTTCTGAGTACCAGGCCAAGCCAGCTGGGGATCATGGGGGTTATAGTCCCAACCTTCTGGAGGAAGGCTGCAGATTGAGGAAGGCTGCAAGGCTTTTATTTAGGTCCTTTATTTAGGACTTCCTCCCTGTCTCAAGGTAAAACTTAGTTCCGCTCTGTTTTATCTAGAGCAAATGCTGTTAAACTGGAAATTGAAAAGGGAACGTTGAAAGAGCCGTTGAAAGAGGAACTTCAAAGCAAATTGATGGAAGTTATTTTTATACTTCGTACCCAACCAACCTGTAGGTCTTTGAACAATAAGTTCAAAGACACTTAAGGCGCAATCCTACGTAGCTGGCTGGGGCATGCTGGGAGTTGTAGGCCCTTTTTCTGTCTAAACATGTCATGTTTGCACCCGTACTGTTTTCCTTTGCCTTCGCTTACTGTAGACAAACAGTACACTCGACAAACACCAAGCCACCAAGCTCACCTTGGCATCCCCTTCCGCTTGGTGCCCTGGGCAAGTACCCAGCTCACTCGCCCCTACGGGAGGCCCTGGCTGCGGCTGCCGCCCACCCCCCCTGCCACCAAGGACATCATCCTGATCACAAAACAGTTTTGTGAAGTCATACGCTTGGGGCAAAACTTGACATGCCTAATTACCCTGTGGATTATGGAATGACCTCAAGACAGTTTCCTGTGGCAGAATAAGATGAGTGTCCCCTGCTGGCTTGAAACTGTTGCCCCTGCCGTGTTCTCGGTTGTGGTAAGAGCGCGTGGGCAGGACCCAGATGTTGGCAGGCAGCAGCTGGCTACCTGTGCATCCTGGCTTAAAGTCCCCTGGCTTCCTGAGTAGCATTTGGTCACCGTAACACTACAGGCAACTTTGAGTCTCTCTCTACTTCTGTTCATGCTGACCGTGTGGGATAGAAAGTAGAAGAGTGCCACTTCCAATTCAAATGCGCATTCTGGCCAACGTAAGATTGTCATTCACATTACAGACCTGAGAAATGGGGAACTCCCTCATAAGTACGGATGGCTGAGAATATCATTTCAGTTTGGTTTTGATAAGAATTTCCCAATATTAGCAAAGTTCGCTATATATGGGACAAAAAACCCATGAGATTTTTAAGAATTCAAATGTGGGAGGAACTGAAACTGACAGATGCACCCCTCACCCGTCCCTCACCCACCCCACCCCAGGGCCCAGGGCTTTGAGCACTTTGCTCTTAAAAGTCTGGGTTTGAATCCCTGTGTATTCAGCCATGTCCGTGGTGCTGAACCAGGGTTGCCACCTCTTTTTTCTGACAGGCTCATCATCTTTTAACAGCTACACGGCCGGCAGGTATAATACGGTCCTCTCCATGCTGAGAATAGCTGTACCTATTGAATTTGCAGGTGGCTAAGAATTTTGGTTCTGTTCATTTTTTTATAAGAATTTAACACAATTTGCAAAGTTCTTAATATTCAAGAGAGAAAGATTTTTAAAAATTAGCATGTGGGAGAAAGCAAAAGTGACAGATTTGCCCCTTCTCTACAGTCATGATGCCATGCGTGGAAACCCAGATTCCACCTAAACATCAGGAAAAATTTCCTGACTGTCAGAGCAATAAGACAATGGAACCAACTACCTAGGGAGGTGGTGGGCTCTCCCACTCTGGAGGCATTCAAGGTGCAGCTGGACAGCTATCTGTCATAGAATCATAGAATCATAGAAAAGTAGAGTTGGAAGGGGCCTACCAGGCCATCGAGTCCAACCCCTGCTCAATGCAGGAATCCAGGTCAAAGCATCCCTGACAGATGGCTGTCCAGCCGCACCTTGAATGCCTCCAGATTGGGAGATCCCACCACCTTCCTAGGTAGTTGGTTCCATTGTCTTATTGCTCTGACAGTCAGGAAATTTTTCCTGATGTTTAGGTGGAATCAGGGATGCTTTGTCTTCTTTTAATTTCCCGGAGCACATTTTGCACTATGATTTCATTTTTCTAGGAGCAGGGCCTTCCTCCTTTTTATCTTCTATACCGCAAATGTTCTCCCACTTTTGCCAAGAAAACCTGGGCACCGTGCCTCCATTTAAGAAGACAGGAGGACACTCTTCACTTCTCTGCCATTGATAAGGCGTGCAGAGCATCTTAGGGTGCTTTTGCACAGGAGACTTAAATACGGTAGCTTTTGAGGCTCTCTCTATGGTAAGGTCTGGTGATTGTTCATCAGTGTTGTGACCAGTCATTTCTACAGACATGCAACTCTTATCGCTTCCCTGCAGGAACCAGCACCACAAAAATTCAAAAGGATCATCTCATAGATCATATCTATAACCTATGGAAAGCCAGTGTGGTGTAGTGGTGAGAGTGTTGGACTGGGACTCGGGAGACCTGGGTTCTAGTCCCCCCTTGGCCATGGAGCTCACTGGGTGACTTTGGGCCAGTCACTGACTCTCAGCCTAACCTACAGGGCTGTTGTGAGGATAAAATGGAGAGGAGGAGGAGGAGAATCGTGTAAGCCACCTTGGGTTCCTTGCAAGAGGAAAAAAGGCAGAATATAAATGTGTGTGGGTGTGTGTATGTATGTAATAGTAAAAGTAAACATGCATATGATTGCGCTGTTACCGTAATTACTGTACTCGTACTGTGGGAGAGGAAACAAAGGAGACCAGGGCAATTTTTATGGCTGACAGAAGAGCCAGTTTAAGCTTTATCTTGGGGACTTCCTAGTCCAGCCTTCCCCAACCTGGTGCCTTCCAGATGTTTTAGACTACAACTCCCAGCATCCCTGACCACTGGCCATCTTGGCTGTGGCTGATGAGAGCTGAAGTCTAAAACAACTGGAGGGCAGCAGGTTGAAGAAGGGTTTCCTAGGCTAACAGCTCACATCTTTAGAGTTAGTTCACACCCAGTGAAGGGGTGTGCAAGCCAGCCTCCCGCACAGTACAGAGAAGCAGTAATCGAGAGAAATTACCTCTCCCATTCTCGCCTCTACTGCCTTCCTGGGCTGGAACAGTGTTAATGGCTTATCCTCCCCTGCTGATAAGTCAAGCCTCAAGAGAAACACCCCTTGAGCAAGGAGCGCAGCTGGCATGCTGGCATGCTGGAAATACAGAATCAGTTTTGCCAACACAACTGTGTAATTTTTCAAGGCACATTCCATCTAGAGCATGGGTACTGGACCTCTCTTTGAGCCCGAGGGGGCCACGGCAGACAGGGCAGGACCAAAAATACCAGCTTCTAGCGTAAAACTCTTACGGCCAGTAATGAAGCCTTAGGAGGAGCATTTCAACCTTTTAGAACTGGAATATAAGGTGGAAAAGCTGGTGAACCACCAAACAATCAGCAGTTGCGTGAAAGGGGGCGTGGCCATCTGGGGAAGCCCTGAGGGCTGGATTGGGACCCCAAGTGGGCTAGATTTGGCCCATAGGCCTGAGGTTCAAGACCCCTGTCTAAAAAGCTTGCTCTGGGACATGACAATGTGAGCCTGCTTTCAGCGCCACGTGGAGGCATTTCCATGCCACCTCCAACACCACGCTTAGTCATAGGATAGTCATAGGATCATAGAGCTGGAAGGGGCCTACAAGGCCATCGAGTCCAACCCCCTGCTCATTGCAGGAAGCTAGAGGAGGGGTCTCCCATCCAAGTAATAACCAGGCCTGACCCTGCTTAGCTTTCCACGCTCAGACACGCTGAGCCAGCGTGAGCCACAGGCCTGTACAAAAATGTCACACTTATAAAATGTTACAACCATGTTTGCCCTTAGTTTGTGATGGATGCGCGTGCACGCGCGCGCACACACACACACACACCACCTAGATCAGCTTTCCCAGGCAAGGCTCTATCAGTGGACTGGGGAGAGCAAAGAGAGAAGGGAACTCCAGCCACCTCTGCCCTGCCTGCTCTCCTCGGTTAAGTTCTGCTCCGGCCGTAGCCCGCTTGGATCCACTGTATTCCGCCTGCCATCGCCCCCTTGGGCTTTCAGCAAAGCCTCCCACTCCTTTGAAAGAGTCACCTCTTAAGGAGCACAACGATGCCTCTTCATGCCTCTTCAGCGGAGCTCGGCGTCCCACACAGGCCTGCCTGGTTTCCTGAGACCCTGCCTTGTGAAGGAGGGGAATGGCTCTTCCAGCAGAGACCCAACCCAACAATGCAGTGGATTGTTTTCTCCCCGGGCAGAAGACTCCCGCGCAGAGCAAGCCACGGGCTTGGAGATTGGAGCCAACTGTCTAGCCACTGCTGAGGTTTCTAGTTGCCCCCCACCCCACCCTCGGTGCCACATCTACTACCTCCTTAGGAGGGATGACGCCCCCTGGAAACAGAGCCATCTCTGCATACTGCTGTCCTCCTCGCCCTGGGAGAATGCTGGCATTCATCCAGTTGGCTTCTGGCCCAATCCCCCAGAGGCCTAGGCGCTTTCTGGGAACCAGAAGAAGAGGGACAGCCAGGACAGTCCACAAAGCCTTCCCCAACTTGGTGCCTGCCAGATGTTTTGAACCACGCCTCCCAGCATTCCTGACCATCGACCATGCAGGCCGAGGCCTGTAGGAGTTGAAGCCCACAACACGTGGAGGACACCAGTTAGGGACCAGCGACAGAAAACCTGAAAGCTGAACTCAAGGATCAAATCAATTATATTCACACAGGCTTTTTGGAACTTTCCCAAATAGCCTCCAATGGTCCCCATCTATGAGGGATGGCTATGATTTTCTGTCCCAAATTTTGCATTCGGGGAATGCCTTTTTTAAAATGTGGGGACACCAGTCACTAGAGCTCCTGTTCTTCAGCTTTCATCCCTGTCCATCAGGTGTCACTCTAGGAGCTCATTCTTGAGTGTGGGGCAGATGTGCATCTTGTCTCTCCTGGCACATACGTGTGAATACATCTGTACAAGAGCAAGCATGGGAACACACACCATGTAATGTGCAGTCGGCCGCTTCATGTCCTGTGGCTGGTGAGGTTCATTTGGAGTGGCTGATCATCTTCAAGGACTTCTTTTGTGTTGTATATATACCTCTGACCAAATGAACAGCTTCCCTTTGCTTTTAAATCCATGCAGGACAAGCACTTGCAGAGTAAGCAGACAAGCAACGCATGCAATTTCGTGAAGAAGCACCTGCAGCTGTGCATAATACTGGGTTGGGGTGGCTCAGCCTCAACCTGGTGCCCTCCAGATGTGCTGGACTACAACTCCCGGCATGCTGCTGGGTGATACTGGGAGTTGTAGTCCAACACATCTAGAGGGCACCAGGTTGGGGCAGCTAGCTCTAGAGAACAGGGGTGTTGAACCGCAGGCCCGAGGGCCAAATCTGGCCCACCTGAGTTACCAATCTGGCAGAGGCAGTGTTAGGGGGTGGCCCACTAGGGCTGGAGCCCTGAATCTTTCATGTGGAGCCCTGAATCTCTGGGATACCGGCCTCTGCCCCACCACCCTGCTGTCCATGGGCACTTGCTGAAATAAAGCTACAGGGGCCCCGATGATCTCTTTATTATTTATTTATTATATTTATTTATTATATTTATTAATCGCCCATCTGGCCGGTCACCCGGCCACCCTTGCATCGGATCCCCCTGGATCAGCTGGCTTTTGGCCCACATGTGCTTCACCGCCTGCTGCCAGTGCCCCGAATCTTTCTGCCTGCAGTTTTTTTTTTTTTAAATCAAGTACCCTCCTCTCCCCTGTCCATACATCCCTTTTTACAAATACTGTAGGGGTGTCCTTAGGAGGCAGGGTCCTTTAAAGAGACTTTAGAGCATATGTAAATTAGCTCACCCACATTTGTGCATTCTTTTTTGTCCTGTGGGCCTGAGCCCCAGATCTTTTCGGTACCTAGCACCACCCCTGCAATCCAGCCCTCTGAGTTCCCGGATGACCATGTCTCCAGTCCCCTACCTAGTTCCTCCTCCACAACAGCTGGTCATTTGGTGGCTTCTCATCTCTTCCAGTTTTTTTTTTGATGTCTAAAAGGCTGACATGCCTCTCTTAAAGTTTAATTACTGGCAGTAGGAGCTTTAACCTCAAATAGGCTGGTATTTTGGCCATATACCTTTGGCCCCGGTCACTTTTGCTCTGGAATGCAGCTCCCGAGGACATCTTCAGAACTGAATCCAACCCAGAGAGAGGCTCAACACCCTGCTAGAGATCCTGTGTGTGAGGAGAGGAAAGGGGGTGTTATAAGTACCCAAGAGTGTCCCTCATTTGTGACATGTTTATGGGCATGCTGCCCGTGCCCATATACCTGAGCACCCAAAGGAATGGGGCACCTCTGCTGTCAGGGCCGGATTAAGATAGGGGCTATTGGAGCTGCAGCTCCAGGCCCCTACCCCAAAACAGGCCCACAATCAGGACCGGTGCAGGGCAGTTTGGCGCCCCAGGTGAAATAATATTTAGCGGGGGGGCCTCTCCAAAGCAGCCCTGCTCTGCAAAAAAAACAAAACCCCTGCGCCGCCACCACCACCGACCTACCTTCCCCCCGCCCTGGCGGCTGCTGCTGCTGCCGCCGCTGCCGCCGCCGCCAAGGAGGAAGTGACGCAACGGGACCCCCGCGCTGTTTTTTGCTGGGGAAACTATGGCAACAGCCCCGGAAGCGACACGACGCGGAGAAGGTAGGTGGCGGGGGGGTCGGGGGTGGTGGTGATGGCGGCGGGAGGCGCAGCGGCAGTGAGCGGGAGGGCGGGGGGAGGCGCAGCGGCGAGCGGGACGGGAGGGTGGGTGGGTGGGTGGGGAGGGGGAGGCCTGGCGGGGGCGGCGCAGCGGAGGCAGAGGCCTGGCGGGGGCGGCGCAGCGGCAGCGAAGAGGAGCGCAGCGTTTCTGCGCCCTCTTCAGCCGCGCGCCCTCTTCAGCCGCGCGCCCTCCTCAGCACCAGGCCCATAATGCTCTTAATCCGGCCCTGTCTGCTGTCCAGAACACTCTCCCAACTGAAAGGTATGTTTTCCCAACAGGTGTAGCAGCTGGTGGTATATATACCTAATTTGCACATTATATTTGGAGCAAATCCTTCAGCTGCACCTATTTGGCAGAGAGCCTGTTGGTACCAGATCTCAGAACCTGGCAAACATATGCCGAGTTTCAAAATGCTAAAGAAGTTAGTGCTTGGGAGCCAGGTGTGTGTGTGACACATTGAAAATATTTTGTTTTGCATCCCTCACTTCCACAGGTGGCGAGAACTTCCAGGGACCGTGCTGTTGTTTTACTAGGTTTCGGTTTCTGGAGACTTATGGTATTTTATAATATTTGGATTTATTTACAAATAAACAAGTTGAGCATTGGTGGAGACAAACAGTTTAAGCGCTCCTATAAGCAGTGCTGTAGTGGAGTCACAGGGTTGAAGCACCAGGACTTTTTATTAGCAGGAATTATTACATCATTTGCCGCCACCCCCCATGACTTCCATGTTCCCTCTGAGCTTCAGCTGCAATCTTCTCAGTAGCTGGGAGGTGCGGGGAGGGCGGGCGGAGGGATGGATTTTTCCCAACAACAATATTAAGACGCATCTGTTTATTTAGGCTTTCCCTGACTTGTGATCGACTATGATCCTGCTCTGTCCTACTGTTTGGCCACCAAGTGGCCACCAATTTGGACAGCTTTAAAAGGGGATTGTACAAATTCATGGAGGAGAAGGCCTATCAATGGCTACTAGTCCTGATTGACTATATGCTACCCCCAGTATCAGAGGCAGTATATGCCTATGTACTCCAGTTGCTGGGAAACATGGGCGGGAGGGTGCCGTTGCACTCCTGTCCTGCTTGTGGGTTTCTCATGGGCAGCTGGCCGGCCACTGTGTGAACAGAATGCTGGGCTAGATGGACCCTGGGTCTGATCCATCCAACAGGGCTCTTCTTACGTTCTTATGTACTGTTCCTTTTGTAACGTTTTTAATGTATGAGCAGCACAAGCCAATGTGGCCGCCCGTAACACTCCAGACTTGGGGGATCATGGGCATCCAATGGAGGACGGAAGGAGCCAGCGGCGAAGGTCACCTCTGTGCTCTCCCCACCCCGTGAAAGGCTTAGGGCCGGTTCATACGACATGGGAACCGCGGGGGAGCAGAGGTCCCCCGCGATTCCCGTGTTGTGCGAACGCCAGCCGGGGGCACCCCCGCAAGACGGCTGCGCGCGGGAAGCACGGAAAGTCACCATGGGCGGTAGAGGGGTAAGCCCCTACCGCGTGTGGCCACCCTGCCGTGCGAACAGCGGGCGGCCGTCCCGCGGGGGCCTCCCGTGGCCGCTGCACAGAGGCGGCAGCCCAGAGCGGCTGGAGCTGCGGCCACTCCGGCCTGCAGGGGCAAACGGCCCCGCTGGGCATCCAGAGCTGCTGCCCCCTAGCGCCGGGAGGCCCACACTGCGGTGCGGGGACTGCCGGGCGGCTGAGTGCCGGCTCCCCCGCGGTCCGCCCATGCGTGCGGGGCACAGGCCGTCTGCGGCACCCCACTGGACCCCGCAGACGGCCCTGTGGTGCCTGCCCCACTCGCTGCCCGGGTCGTATGAACTGACCCTTAGACGGCTGATTTCAGCCATCTACGGTAAGGCCTTTGCGCCTGCTCACGAGGAGGACAGGCCGAAGTACCACCGGGGTATATCATATCCCAGCAGAGCCTCACTCCTCCCCTCCCGGCCAACCCAACACCATATCCAAGCTCAGTCTTGCGATCTCGGAGCCACAGCCAGCGTGGTTCTTTCCAGCTGCAAGGGCGGAGGGAGGGCGCCCCGAATTTGGAGGCCCAGCTTCCGAGGTTGGAGCTGGGGCTCTGAATTATCCTATGGCCATCTAGACAGGGTTCAGCGGCCATAGGATGTCACCCTTAGTATTGTTTATTACCTTTACATCGGTTTGTATGTTGTATTATATGCTTTTGTTTTTTGTAAACTGCTGAGAGATCTTGGGATATCAAGTGGTATAGAAGTAATTTCAACAACAAACAAACAAAACAAGGCCTCCAAGCAGCCAATGAATTGGACCAATATTTTTGGCTGTAAAGTAAAAAGTGTGGGGAAGGTGTTCCACGGGCTAACCTCTGTCAGTAACTAGACGTAAATATGAGGCATTTTTGTTTTGGGGGGTCTTGGTCTTTGTATTTGGAAAATTTTTAAAAATAAAAAGGGAAAAAAATACTATGGATAATCATATTACGTTTCAAAGGATGCAACCCTATGCATGTTTAGACAGAAATAAGTCGTACAACTTCCAGAAACCCAGGCAGCGTGGCTGGCTGGGGGATGCTGGGAAGTGTAGGACTTCTTTCTGCCCAAACATGCATGAGGCTGCACCCCAGGGGTGCTTCCAGAGGGCTCCTAGCGCTACTAATGAGAATATCTTGGGCGGCTCTTCCATCATTTTTCCTTCATGGATTTTCTGTTTGAGTGAGAAAACATGGGAGGGGGGGACGAGCAGAAGACCTTGTCACCTGGACCCCCATAAAATGGCATGCACGAGGCAAGGTGATGGCACTGTAAAAGCCCCGTCTAGAAACACCCAAAGCCTCTTTAAAGGCCTCTTTAGAGGTTGTGTGTATTACCTCACTTGCTTCAAAATGTGGGGAGCTGGCCCTACTGCTGTCGGCGCCCCTCATGTTCATTCTGAGTGGGGGCCCAGACGTCTACCCCAAAGACCTGCTGTGACGGCACCACTGTACACTGCCAGCTGGGACTGGCTAGAGCAGGGCTCTCCAACCTTGGGTCCCCAGATGTTTTTGGCCTACAGCTCCCAGCATACCCAGCCAGCATGGCTAATGGCAAGGGATTCTGGGAGCTGTAGGCCAGCAACATCTGGGGACCCAAGGTTGGAGAGCCCTGGCCTAGAGGCACCCGAGCCCAACAATTCTTTTAAAACTTCACTGTCTGATGTTCCATTTCCAGGCACAATCTATAGCCCTAAGGGTATAGATGGCCAGTGGGCAGGCCATCTTTGTTGGCTTTTGATATATTTTTTTATTGCTCTGCTGCCTGTATGGATTTTATTATTATAACTGTATTTTTCATGTTTTTATTTTACAACTTGTTAAATTGCTGGTTGGGTAATTCTGGTATCCGTTCGGCTTCAGTTCTGCCCAGAACTTGGACCTCCTCAGAGGAGGAGCAGGTGGATCAGGACCACCACCCCCTCCAGCAAATACCAGCATTGGCAATGACCCTGAGAACTCTGCTGTCCCTGGAGAGCAGTCTTCGTCAGCCTGGTGCCCTCCAGAAACCAGATGTTTCTGGTTACAACTCTCAGAATCCCTGCCCACTGGCCATGCAGGCTGGGCCTGATGGGACTTGAAGTCCAAAACATCTGGAGGACAGCAGGTTGGGGGAGGCTGCTGCAGACCCAGGCATTCCAGCTGAAAGACTGGCGGTCTCCACGCCAGTTGCCTGGGCTTCTGCATCGGTCCTCGTCACGCCCAGACCCACCGGAGCAGATGAGACGGAGACTGGCTTCAGACAACAAGAGAACCCACACTCAAGGGTTTAGTATGGGTTGAGTGTGGGTTGTCATTGAACCGTGGGTTGTTGTTGAACCGTGGGTTATCATGTTTTATTTATTTTTTATTTTATTTATTATATTTATCAATCGCCCATCTGGCCGGTCACCCAGCCACCCTGGGCGATGTACAATTAAAATACAGTAAAACACAATAAAATATAATAATTAAAACAATATAAAAAAATTCTCATTAAAAACCTAACCCACCCCATATTCCCGCCTGAACAGCCATGTTTTTAATGCACGGCGGAAGCTCATCACGGAGGGGGCATGGCGAAGGTCACTAGGGAGGGAGTTCCATAATGTGGGGGCCGCCACAGAGAAGGCCCTCTTCCTAGTCCCCACCAGCCTGGCTGCTCTGGCTGATGGAATAAGGAGAAGGCCGTCCGTGGCAGACCTTGTTGAGCGGCCTACTTGATGTTGCCTGTAACCAGCTGCGCTAACAAGTCATAGCCTGTTAACCACAGACAACCCATGAAGAGAGCCCATGTTTTGTTGTTGGGTTGTGAACTGTGGGCTATCACCATGGTTTGTTAGCACGGCTGGGTTCAGACAACATGATAACCCATGTTTCAACAACAACCCACATTTCAGCAATAACCCATACTCAACCCTTGAATGTGGGTTTATAATGTTGTCTGAACCGAACGGTGAGTCAGGGCTGCTGGCAAAGTGCCCAGCTAGGCACATGAGGTTACCCTCAGGAGGAGGGGGGTAATCTGTGTTGGCATCTGCCTGGGTCGTCCAGTCTAGGAACAGTGGGAGTTGCAGTCCAACACATCTGGTTGGAGAAGGCTGAACTGGGGTTTCTCCGATCTACAACACCCTTCCCAGGAAGGCTCAACTGCATAACTGATGTGTGTTGTCCTTCCAGTGCAGGGTCAGGTGAAGACCTTTTTCTTTGCCCAGGTCTTCAGGGCATTTCACCTAGCTGGTTTTAATCTACTGCTTTTATCTTTGTTCATTTCTTTGTTGGCTTTTGATACATTTTTTTATTGCTCTGCTGCCTGTATGGGTTTTATTATTATAACTGTATTTTTCATGTTTTTATTTTACAACTTGTTAAATCGCTGGTTGGGCCTTCAGCAGGTGCCCAGCCACGCCTACCCTTGTGCCAACTCTGTGAGGAGTGCACAGCTCTGAGGCTCCGGGCCAGCAAGTACAATCCCAACACCACCATCAGTAGGCAGGGCCGCCCCTCCCATGAAGCAGAGGGAGGCGCCTACATCAGGCTGCAGAGTGGGAGGAGTGGTGAATTGCACTGACACCCCCCTCCGAAGCAGCTGCCGCCGCCACCACCCCACTCCCTCCAGTGGGTGCTTTGGAGAGCCCCCCACCAGCCGCTCTCCCACCATGGCATTTGCCACACTGAGAACGCGGCCGGTGGGGCTCCCTAGGGCATCCACCCCTATCTGTTTGCCTCGTTGCATTTGCCTGTTTGCCTCGGTTTCTGCCCTGCAGCCCTCCCTGTGGTGAGGCAAACAGAGGGCGGGTGGTGGGAAAGGCAAGGTGGGCACAGGATTGGGGAAGGGGGCATGATGCAGCAGTGGCAAGGGGTGCGTGTTCCCGCAGGGTTGCCAGCTCTTGAAGCAGCTTCTGCAGCTGGCCCTTTATCAGCAGCTCCACAGCAATGAGCAGGGGACAAAGTTTAGCTCTGTGCAATGAGAAGTTTTCGTTGCTGATTTTTTCCAGATCAACTCTCTGCCCAGGAGACTAGTGTGCGACGGCTGGGTTCCAGGGATGTTGAAGAGTCCTTGGTTTCGAGTCACGAGTCGAGTCACGAGTCTTTGGACCCGAGTCCGAGTCCTTGGTCCAAAATGGTGACTCACGAGTCACTCCCAAAGCTGACTCCACGAGTCCCTATTAAAATCAATGGGGGGGGGGTGTTTCCCAACAAAATAAGGCTACTTCAGATGTGTGGCTTAAATAAATCCTATGCACAAGTGTGCCTTTTTATTTCAAAACTCTGCAACTGATTTTGGCAAGAACAGACCAGGCAGACAAACCCAAAATAACCAGACAGGCAGAGGAGTCAGGGAACCCCAAAGCAGGCAGGCAGAAGCAGCCAATCCCAAAATGTCTGAAAGGTTGCATTTTAGGGAAATGATTTTTAAAAATAAACTTGCTGTACTTCCTAAAACCTATCCATGTTGCATTTGAGGAACACAGTTTTGGAACACGAGTCCTTGGTCTTGAGTCCCGAGTCGAGTCTCGAGTCCCATTAAAAATATTGGGACTCGAGTCTGACTCGAGTCACAGGGGGGACTCAGTCCGACTCACGAGTCGAGTCCTGGAGTCCGAGTCCCCATCCCTGCTGGGTTCACACAACACTTTAAACCCACAGAGGTTTTCAGAACTTCTGTGGGTTTAAAGTTGTCTGGGGGCCCAAGTAATGATCGGGCACAGCAGGGTTCCCTGGCCATCTCCCCCGCCCTCTTCCCTCAGCGGTCCTCCTGCAGGTATCCCAGGGGACACCGCAGGAACACCAAGGATTCCCCCCCAAGCTGTCATTTGGACTAATCCCCCCCCCCCGCCGCCACTGGGGATTCTCTCTGGTTTTGCCACTTCCTGCGGTGCTATTGACCTGAGGTAAATGGCAAGACCAAGGAGGAGACAGTTGGGGCTTCCCAGCACCCCCCTAAACCCCCAAGGATCCTGCATGGAAGGGGGAATTGGGGGGTGTCCCCCAAAACACCCTTTTTGTCATCTTGAGGTTTTTTTTTAAGGGGGGGCCTTGTGCCTCTCGGTTATCCACACTTGGGAAAGTGAGGGCAGCCCAGGGGGACATGAGCCCCCCCCCAAAAAAACCCCAAAGATTCTGCTGCAAAGGGTGCTTTCCACTCCCTCCCCAACATTTTTTTTTTTTTTAATGTAAAAGAAATAGGTGGCAGTGGGCTACAAAGTTCCAATTTGGCCTGGACACTGTTTCCATTCAGGTAAGTGTCCATGCCAAATTGGAACGTTGCAGCCCATTGCTAACCTTTTTTTTTTACATTTAAAAAAAAAAGGTTGACGGGGGGAGGGAAAGCACCTTTGCTAGCTGCTTGGCAAGAGCGGCAGCCCTTTTTTGCCACACTTGCCAAGGGGCTCTGTGCCTTTTTGGCTTCTTGGTGGGTTAGCCTATCATCTGGGTTCAGACAACACATTAAACCTATTAGGGTCTTCTTAGCCCTACTGCAAACCATGGTTTAGCAAGGTGGTTTCTAAGCCACGAGAGAAATATATGTAAAATAAAACTAAATTTATAATATCTAGATATACAGAAATATATTTAAAAGAATTATATATGTAAAAATATAAAACATGTATAAGCCAGAAACATATAGACATGTAAATAATAGCTCCTCATAGGCTGAAGACGATCTTGAATGTTTTTTTCAAACTAGAGGGCTTTTATCTCTGGGTGTGGTATTGTTAGTGCCAATGTTTTTTTGTTTGTTGCTTCCAGATATAAGTCCTTTCAGCAAAGAAGCTTTCCTGTTGATAGGTGAAAAAGCCAAACGCCTTTCGGCCCTGAAGGCCTTCTTTTCTTTCCAAGCCACTGAAGAAGGCCTTCAGGGCCGAAAGGCGTTTGACTTTTTCACCTATCAACAGGAAAACTTCTTTGCTGAAAGGACTTATCTCTGGAAGCAACAAACAAAAAAACATTGGCACTAACAATACCACACCCAGAGATAAAAGCCCTCCAGTTTGAAAAAAAACATTCAAGATCGTCTTCAGCCTATGAGGAGCTATTATTTACATGTCTAATAATGTTTCTGGCGTATACATGTTTTATATTTTTACATATATAATTCTTTTAAATATATTTCTGTATATCTTGATATTATAAATTTAGTTTTATTTTACATATATTTCTCTTGACTTTTAAGTTTCTGGTTTATGTTTTAGTCAGGATTTTTAACATATTCCCCCTTTTTTTTTTTATATGTTTTGGTTTCTAAGCCACACCAGGTTGGCTTCTAAACCCCCGTGCAGCGTTCAGACAACACATTAAGTCGCTCTGCCTCTTAACCCACTGAGGTTTAGCATGCCGTGTGAACAGGGCCGGCGCTACCGCTAGGCAAACCCAGGCGACTGCCTAGGGCGCGTGGCGGAAGAGGGCGCGAACGCTGCACTCCTTCCTCGCCGCCGGCGCGCTCCTGCCCCACCTGCCGCCTCCGCCGCACCTCCTTGCGCGCCCGCCCGCCGCCGCCGCACCTCCCCCCCACGCGCCCGCGCGCCCGCCAGCCACCTACTTACCTTCGCGTCGTTTCCGGAGCTCCGCCGGCGTTGTTTTGACGGGAGGAACCAGGGCAACAGGGCTTAAACAGCCCTGTTGCCCTGGTTTCCCCGGGGAAAAAAAAAAAGTGCAGGGGTCCCGTGGCGTCGGAGGAGGAGGAGGCGGCGGCAGCAGCAGCAGCAGCCAGCAGCCAGCATGGGGGGGGGGGGAGAAGGTAGGTGGTGGCGGTGGTGGCGGCGGCGGCGCGGGGGGGGTGTTGCAGAGCAGGGCTGCTTTGCTCCGGAGCCCCCCCCACGGCACGAGGGGGGGCGCTAAATATAATTTGGCCTAGGGCGCCAAACAGCCCTGCACCGTTCCTGCGTGTGAACCCAGTCAATGAGTTTCTACCAGGCAGCCGCACTCTCCAGATGCTCACTGTACACAGCCTGTTGCGGAAAGGGACCTGCACCCAGAGATGGGTTTGCACTGCAGAGGGAGGGAGGGAGGCAGCGCTCTCCCCTCCGCCTGGACAGTCGGACGGGAATTCTTCTCTGGGGCCAGCCGGGGAGTGCCATCCACTCAGACGTCTCCTCCGCTGCTCTAATGGGGAACAGCTGCCAGCGGGCCTCTGACTTTCCATTTGCAAGGGCTGAGCCGGGAACCGCCCGCCCGCTCTCTCGCTCGCAGCTGCAGGCAGCACTGCCATACCCCAGCAGCGGCTGGGGGTCCCACACGGTGCAAAAGCTGCTGCTGCGGTCCGCTTCGCTTGGATATCGCCAGCAATTGCTGTCCTGAGAAATCAGCACTGGCGGCTCCAGGTTTTTGAGGATCCGTGGGCAAGGTCCCCTGCATGGGCCCCTCCCTCAGATTCGGGACAGATCAAAGGAAGGACTCCTTCACACAGCGCAGAGTTAAACTGTGGAATTCACTTCCACAGGAATCAGGATGCCACGAAGGCCGCCGATTTGGGACGGCTTTAAAAGGGGACTGGACGCATTCATGGAGGAGAAGGCCATCGGCGGCTGCTAGTCCTGACGGGCTATATGCTTCCTCCAGTATCAGTGGCAGTGTGCCTAGGTACACCAGTTGCTGGGGAACATGGGCGGGAGGGTGCTGTTGCACTCCTGTCCTGCTTGTGTGGGATCCCATGAGCAGCTGACTGGCCGCTGTGTGAACAGAATGCTGGACTCTAGATGGACCCTTGGCCTGGTCCAGCAGGGCTCTTCTTAAGTTATGTTCTTAGTGGGAGGGTTCGCACAACTCCATAAACCACACTTCTAAGCCTTATAAGCCACCCTGCCCAAAATGCACCCGACAGATGATTGGGCACATTGTGGATAGGATGCACCCTCCCTCCCCCTTCTCTCCCCCCCCCCCAGTCCTCCTGCGGGTATCCCAGGGGACCCTGCGGGAGCACCAAGGTAGCACCCCTCTTCCCCACCACTGCGGGGAGCCCAAAGGGCAGCAGGGGAGCAGGGATCAGTGCCGCTGACTCGTGAGTCAGCAGCACCGATATTGGCTGCCTGCTGCCGTGGCAAGCCAAAAAGTTCTTGCTGCCAAATGGGCAGTGGGGGAGAAGCAATTTCCGTCCTCTGCCGCAAGCTGGAAAGGGCTCTCAGCGGCAGGACAGGATGGGGGAGGAGCGATCAGTGCCGCCAACTTGTGAGTCGGCAGCAGTGATCTACACTGCATGCTGACACGGCGGACTGAAAGGGCCTGCGGCGGCGGCATGCAACGGGGGAAAGCTTCTGACAGCCGCCCCCAAGTGCAACTTGGGCACTTTGGGGGCGGCTGTCAGAGGCGCTTCTCCGGCAGCCGCTTGGCAAGAGTGACAACGGTTTCTTGCCACTCTTGTCAAGAGGCTTTCTTGCAGTACAGCTTGACCAATGATGGGCCATGTAATCCAGGTTCGGACAACATGACAACCCATCATGGGTCAAACAAACCCTACTGCAAGCCATGGCTTGTCAGGGTGATTTATAAGCCTAAAATAAGCCACCCTGACAAACCCGTCCCAGGTTCACACAACACAACAACCCACCGTGGCTTACAAGCCAAAGTGGGTTGTTGTGTCATGCGAACCGAGTCAGTGACTGGCTTCAGAGAACATTATAACGCACACTCAAGGGTTGAGTGTGGGCTGTCGTTGAACCGTGGGTTGTTGTTGAAACTTAGGTTATCATGTTGTCTGAACCCAGCTGCACTAACAAGCCACGGCTTATTCACCATGAACAACCCATGAAGAGAACCCATGGCTTGTTGTTGGGTTGTGAACTGTGAGTTGTTCACCATGGTTTGTTATTTCAGCGGGGTTCAGACAACACAATAACCCATGGTTCAACAACAACCCATACTCAACCCTTGAGTGTGGGTTATCGTGTTGTCTGAACCCAGTCGGTGAGTCTCCCTTCTCACCACCGTTGTCACCAGCTGCTCTTGCTCCTCCTCCTCCTTCTTGCTTTCTTGACAGGCTGAGAGTCAGAGAGCCAGGGAGCAAGAGGGCCGCGGCATCGCCACCGTTGTCTGGGCCAGAGCGAGAGGCAGGAGAACAAGCATATTGCGATGATGAAGAAGGGGAACAACTATATATTTTGCAAAATAGATTCTTCAGCTTTAAAACCACTCCCACTGGTCAGAGGTATAATGCCTCTGTTAGAAATTAGAATTAGAATTGGAACACACATATCTTTGTAGCGCATAGAAACCACAAGCACGGGAGGGGGGAAATCATAAAAGTAATTTGAGAAAAAACAGAATATTGAGGGGGAAATAGTGACAGGACAAATTGTTTTTACATTTATATGCCATGTTTTTTCCTCTTGTAAGGAACCCAAGGCGGCTTTCATGATCCTCCTCCTCTCCATTTTATCTTCACAACAACCCTGTGAGGTAGGTTAGGCTGAGAGTCCTTGACTGGCCCAAGGTCACCCAGTGAGCTTCATGGCTGAGTGGGGTCTAGAACCCGGGTCTCCTGCGGCCCAGTATAACACTGTAACCACTACAGCCACACTGGGTCTCACCATAGTGGCTCCTCAGATGGGTTGAGGAGTGCATCGTGTGACCTACGTACATGTGAACCAGATGTTACAATAGCAGAATAAAAAGGCGGTGTGGATTGGCCCCTCGTGTTTCTATTACTACTGTTGCGGATTAATCTCCCTGGGGTGCTTCCAGACCGGAGGAATCCAAATTGTGAAGAGGCTCTGTGCAGCTATTCCATCTTCCCCTCCTTAACAGTTTTTTTCTTTGGTAAGAAAAAAGATGCAAGAAGTGGTGTGAAAACATGGGAGGGTTAGAAATAGAAGAGAACGTCTGGCGCCCCTGTGAAATTCCCTGGATGAGTCCATTGCACGATAAAAGCCTCATCTGGGAGCAGAGTGCTGAAGGCGCAGCACTTCAACGATGACTGCCATGGCAAAAATAAAATTAGATTTACACACACACACACACACACAATTGCAAACACTCCAGTGGAATAAAGCGGGGAATATATGACTAGGCAGTAGCATTCCTGTGAAGGATTTAAGGCTTATGCAGGATAACAAACAGAACATGAGTCAGAAGCGTGACAATGTGGCACAAACAGCCAAGGCCATTTTAGGCGCTCCTGACAAAAGCATGTGTGTCCAAGATTTGGGAAATCACGTTATGTTACTACTAGGCATCGGTAAGCCTCATTCCAGCATTAAAGAATGTCAAGAGGAAGTGACTGATCGAATAAGGACAGGAAGCTCGGGATTTCAAACTGCAACGCAGTGGGACCGAGGTGGGAGGGAGGATCCCTGCTGCGGCGGCCATAACTCTGCCCTTCTCTGTTGAGGACCAGAAGCAGAGCTGTGCGACGGCACATGGGCCTGTGGGGCGGGCCCTTCCATTAGGCCAGTGTTTCTCAACCTTGGGTCCCCAGATGTTTTTGGCCTACAACTCCCAGCATGCCCCAGCCAGCATAGCTGGCTGGGGCATGCTGGGAGTTGTAGGCCAAAAACATCTGGGGACCCAAGGTTGAGAAACACTGCATTAGGCAGACTAGACCGAGGCCTTTGGATGTCCTGAACGGGCAGCAAACTGTTGGTGGCTGAATTTATTTATTGCTGTATTTTTACTGCCAGGGAGGAGGAGGAGGAGGAGGAGGAGCCCTCATAATGACTGGGTTCGCATGACATGACAACATCATCATCATCATCAGGCGATCACTCGTGACCGAGTAAGATTGTCTTCCGGGATAAAAGAAGGAAATTCTAAAGAAGATTGTGTAGACTCTAGCGATGGGTCCGTAAGTGACTGTGGAGGCCAATTCTAGATCCACACAGCTTCCCACAGTGAGGACACAGGTTACCAGATAGAAGATGGTCCTGTAAAGGATTCGTTTGATGTGCTTTTCGCTTAGCACGTTTCTCCCTTTCACCTTGCACTCGGGCTTCTTCAAAGTCCATGGAACCTTTGTGAAAGGCCAGCCTCCATTTAGATCGTTCATGGGCCAGAGCTTCCCAGTTTTCGATGTTTATATTGCATTTTTTTAGATTAGCCTTATGAACATCTTTAAACCTCTTATATTGACCACCGATATTCCGCTTTCCATCCTTGAGTTGGGAGTAAAGTAACTGCTTTGGGAGACGGCAGTCAGGCATTCGAACAACATGACCGGTCCACTGAAGTTGGCGTTGAAGGATCATTTTTTCAATGCTAGTAGTCTTTGCTTCTTCCAGTACACTGACATTTGTTCGCTTATCTTCCCAAGTAATTTGGGTTGTAGTGCTGTGGTGCAAACCCGGGGCAGGTTTGTCAGGGTAGCTTATTTTGGGCCCATAAGCCACCCTGACTTGTACTTGGGTTTGTTTGACCCACAATGGGTTGTTGTGTCATCCGGACCTCAATCCCAACTATAAGCGAGCCGCTGGGCAAGAATGGCAAAATCCCCTCGCCACTCTTGCCAAGTGGCTGGTGGGCGAGCTGCGAGCGCTGCTGTCAGCTGCCCCCAAAGTGCCCAAGTGGTACTTCGGGGTGGCTGTCAGAGGCTTCCCCCCACTCCCTACCACGAGCCCAACAGGGCTCGTGGCGGCGGCGGGGAGCGGAGATTGCTGCAGCCGGCTGGATAGCTGGCAATCCCTGCTCCCTGCAGCCACTGTGTGCCCTTTTGGGCTCGCTGTGGCAATGGGAAGGGGGGGAAAGGCTCGTTCCTCCGACAGTGTCCGCCGGGGTACCCTATGGGAAGACTGAGGGGGAGGAGGTGGGCACGAACCCATGATGTGTGGGCTCGCGGGCAATCAACCCACACCACGTGGCTTGTGCTGAAGTGTGGGTTAACGTGCCGTCTGAACCCGCCTGATGTCATGGTTGGTTGGTGCGGCCTCTGTGAGGGGGGGGGGGCAATCCTTGGTTCATGAAGCAGCAGCAGGTGGGAAAGGCAATGATGGCAGTTCACCTGGCGGGTTTCTACCATGGGGTCGAAGGAGGCAGCCAGCCTCAGATAGCAGATTCTGAGGTATCTTGAAAGGGCAGCAAACAGCCAATAGTCGGGTTCGTTATATTTTTGTTATGGGACAGCACCATTTCGGGATGGGGTTCTTCTTGCCTCAGGTACTAAAATATGTCATGCCACCTTTGGCTACAAGACAATCTTTTAGATCTCTCTTCCATTCTTCTCTGTAGGTCCTAAAAAGCGTCACTCTCATGAAACCAAGAGGCTAGTTCACACTGAGGTGGTCCGCTTCTGTGCCTCGGGTGTCCTACTTCAGACTGCTCACGTGATGGAATGCTCTTTTGCATGCAAACCCCACCCCCCACCCCGCATGTAGAAAAGTAGCCTGTCACCAAAGTGGCTAGGCTAGAAGAATCCTTTGTCCTGCTGTGGCTGGTTTGGGCTCAGTCCTGGGGCAGTCTATGGGACAAATCCATCTGAAAGTTGAAAAGCAGGCAGAGGTCAGAAGCCCAGTCAAGTCAAGTCAAACTTTATTTGCATCTAGCCATTGGCCATTGCAATTTAAAACAAATTACAAATAACACATAACACACAATAAATATTCAATGTTCAGAGTAAAACAAATGCTTGCATAAACTCAGTATCACAGCTAAAATCCTTGATATTATCTAAAATTATGTCTAAAATTATCTAAAATTATATCTAACATTATATCTAAGATTATGTCTAAAATTATCTAAAATTTATCTAAAATTATATATTTTGTTGAACTCTAGTTGCTGCCCTCATTTTGATCACAATAGCTATGAATTTTGCTGTATTTGCTGTCACCATCCTATTGCGGTCCTCTAAAAGAAAATTCACATAGTAATCGGCTGGGCGCCCTAAGGTCAGAAGCCCAGTTTTACCAGCAGGGCCGTTTGCCTACCATTAGGCAAACTGAGGCAGTTACCTCAGGCGGAAAATGCTAAGAGGCGGCAGCAAGGTGTTGGGGGAGAGAAGTGTGGGCCGCGTGGCCTTCCCTATGCCCCCTACGCTGGTCTACTGCCTTCAGGTGTGGTGTCCCATCATCGTCGGTGCTGAAGAAAGATGCTCAATCTTGGAGAAAGGCTTTTGTACATAGAAGGGGCAGGGGCGCCATCTTGCTCTTCACTTCAGGCAGCAAGATGCCTTGGGCCAGCCCTGGTTGCCACCAGTCCAGCAGAGAGAGCAGTCCAAAAGCAGGGTCTGAGGCAGGGCCAAAGTCAAGCCCGGGCAAACAGTTCTGTACAAGCACAATCCAAAGGAGCAGAGCCGTAGCGGGAGCCCAGGGACATCGGAGGCGGAGAGAGAGGCCAAGGGAAGAGGCAGGGCAGGAGAACTCATCGGCAAAGCCTAGCAGCTCATACTCAGAAATTGTCCCAGCACTTCATGTCTGGAAGTAAAGGCTTTTAAGCCTGACACTCCTTCCCTCCCCTTCGTTTTTCTTTATGGTTTTTGTTATAATTCTCTGAAACTCACAATAAAAATGTTATTAATTTAGAAAAAAGAGAGAGAAAAGCCTGAACCTTCAAAGCCCCACCCGGAGCGCAGCTGCGAGCCATCAGCGCCACCTGAGGAAAGGTCTGTTGTGAGCAGGGCCTTGCTCACACGAGTACGTATGTCTCAACTCACAAGGAGACCCTGTTCCTCTGGCAGGCACCTCTGCATCTGGGAGCGGGCTGAGCTCTGGCCTTTTGGCGCTTGCACTCCCCGGGGGCTGGGTGGCCACTCGGCATCTGCCTCTGAATCTGAGAGGGGGCTGGCTAGGTTGTGAGGGCTACCGTCGATGGCCGTCTCCCCCAAGGGCTCAGGGGCCGCCTTATCCACTTCCCCTTGTCCACGTGAGCCCGATCTGAAGCAGCACAACAGTATTTATTTATGTATTTATTATATTTATATCCCGCCTGTTTTCCTGCAAGGAACCCAAGGTGGCTTACATGATCCTCCTCCTCCTCCATTTTATCCTCACAGCAACCCTGTGAGGGAGGTTAGGCTGAGGGTCAGTGCCTGGCCCAAAGTCACCCAGTGAGCTTCATGGCCAAGCGGGGATCAGAACCCCGATCTCCTGAGTCCAACGCTCTAATCCAGTGTTCTCCAACCTTGGGTCCCCAGATGTTTTTGGCCTACAACTCCCAGCATGCCCCAGCCAGCTATGCTAGCTGGGGCATGCTGGGAGTTGCAGGCCAAAAACATCTGGGGACCCAAGGTTGGAGAACACTGCTCTAACCACTACGCCGCGCTGGCTCTCAGTTTGACCGCAGGGCCAGCACCAGGTGGGGGGCCCCTCTTGTGCTGCTGGGCCCCTGTGGAAAGCGGCACCAAATGCAGTCTGATCAGCACCAGGCCGGAGCGGCTGTTCACGCTTCCCTCAACGCCCCCAGAGCAATTCTGTGTTGTGGGCATTGAGGACATTTAAATGGCGGCTCCCAGACCCAACCGCCTGGTGCGAAGGGCAGGTGGTCAGCATGGGTGGGGTGGGGTGGCCCTGCTCTGGGGCACCACCGGCCTCCCTGCAGCTGCTAGAGGCGGCCAGGTACCAATGCCAAGCCTGCGAGACTGGACACACATTCCCATATTGTAGCATCGCTGGCTTAAGCCAGATTTTTAGGGGTGGGGGAAATCAAGAATGTTCATGCGTCAGACCATCTGCCCCCAAGCAAAAAGACTCCCGCTTCCCCCTCCCTCTCGAGGGAAGTTATGGAATGGGGGCAGTGCAGTGAAAGCCACGACACTGGCGGAATGACGGACACTGCCTCCTGCCCCCCCCCGTTCCCTCCTTGGCTCAGCCATCTGTTCGCTCGTCCTTTTCTTCCCCGCCATGGCAACCAGCATCATCTGTGGACAGTCAGAGGATGTTTTCATGGACCATCTGTTGCCCACCCATCACGGCTTGCAGAGGCCACTGTCGCCAGCGACCAGCTTCGGCTGAGAGGCAACATGTGCAAATAACGGATGCCAAGTCCGGCTCTGGCCCACCCATTGTTCTGCTATGTGTCCACCCCGGATTCCAGAGCAGGTATGCAGTCAGGTGTGCCCATCCACTAACAGAGAGGGATAGAGCATTGGTTCAAGGCTCATTAGGGGTTCCTTAATGAGAAGATCATTCATGGTGGGCAAACTTTAATGATGGGCAGCTTGCCCAGTGCATAGCCGAAAGGGGAAAGTACCGATTCAATGAAACATGTAGACCCTGCTCCAGGGATGGGGACTCGGACTCGAGGACTCGACTCGTGAGTCGGACTGAGTCCCCCCTCTGACTCGAGTCTGACTCAAGTCCCAATATTTTTAATGGGACTCGAGACTCGACTCGGGACTCGAGACCAAGGACTTGTCAACATCCCTGGGCTGTTGATGAGTCTTCTGGCTGTGCCAGAAGGAGCGCGATCACCGGTGAAGAGCGCATGGAGGCGAGGCGCGCTGCCGCTGCTCGGCCACTATGGACAGCTACCAGGAGCGCAGCCCCAATGATGTGTTGAGATTTATTTTGATTGATGTGTTGTTGTGGGGGGTTTGGGTTAGGATCAGACATTTTGGGTTTGGCTGCCTCTGCCTGCCTGTTTGGGGTTCCCAGCCTCCTCTGCCTGCCTGGTCTCTTCTTAACCAGTTCCACCGTTTGAATTGTCCAAGACAAAGGCCTCTGCCTGCCTGCTTTGGGGTTCCCTGCCTCCTCTGCCTGCCTGGTTATTTTGGGTTTGTCTGCCTGGTCTGTTCTTGCCAAAATCAGTTGCAGAGTTTTGAAATAAAAAGGCACACTTGTGCCTAGAATTTATTTAAGCCACACATATGAAGTAGCCTTATTTTATTGGGGGGAAACCCCAATGATTTTAATAGGGACTCGTGGAGTCAGTTTTGGGAGTGACTCAGGACTCGTGACTCGTGAGTCACCATTTTGGACCAAGGACTCGAACTCGGACTCGAGACTCGGGTCCAAAGACTCGTGACTTGACTCGTGACTCGAGACCAAGGACTCTTCAACATCCCTGCCCTGCTCTGCCCGAGACCCCAGGAACAGGGGTGGTGCTAGGATCCCGAGAAGAGCCGGGGCTCAGGCCCACAGGACAAACTTTATTGTATGCCTGCGAAACATGGGCTATCTATAAACGTCACTTCCACCTCCTTGAAAGATTTCATCAACGCTGCCTCCGGAAAATCCTGCGAATTACTTGGGAAGATAGGCGAACAAATGTCAGTGTACTGGAAGAAGCAAAGACTACTAGCGTTGAAAAAATGATCCTTCAACGCCAACTTCAGTGGACCGGTCATGTTGTTCGAATGCATGACTGCCGTCTCCCAAAGCAGTTACTTTACTCCCAACTCAAGGATGGAAAGCGGAATATCGGTGGTCAGTATAAGAGGTTTAAAGATGTTCTTAAGACTAATCTAAAAAAATGCAATATAAACATCGAAAACTGGGAAGCTCTGGCCCATGAACGATCTAACTGGAGGTTGGCCTTTCACAAAGGTTCCATGGACTTTGAAGAAGTCCGAATGCAAGGTGAAAGGGAGAAACGTGCTAAGTGAAAAGCACGTCAAACGAATCCTTTACAGGACCATCTTCCATCTGGTAACCTGTGTCCTCACTGTGGGAAGCTGTGTGGATCTAGAATTGGCCTCCACAGTCACTTACGGACCCATCGCTAGAGTCTACACAATTTTTTAGAATTTCCTCCTTTTAAAATTTTCTTTTTGTAAATTTTTACCCTGGAAGACAATCTTACTCGGTCACGAGTGATCGCCTACTACTACTACTACTAATTTACATATGCTCTAAAGGGGTGTGTGGGGCGTCTGTCCATCCGTCCGTCTGTCAGCCTTTAAAGGCCCCTGTCTTCTAAGGACACCCCTATTTGGAAAAAGGGACGTATGGACAGGGGAGAGGAGGGCATCTGATTGCAGAAAAAAACCTCAGGCAGAAAGATTCAAGGTGGGGGGTGGGGGCAGCTGGAGGCGAAGCCCATGTGGGCCAAAGTCTGCTAATCCAGGGGGATCCAATGCAACAGAGATCATGAGGGCCCCTGTCCTTTTCTTTCAGCAAGTGCCCATGGGCAGGAGGGTGGTGGGGGGCAGAGGGCCTCCCAGAGATTCGGGGCTCCAAAGGGAAGATTCTGCACTCCAGCCCTAGCGGGCCACCTCTTAACACCGCCCTCTGCCTGGGAAGCAGACAATACTGGGCTAGATGGGGGGAAAAACAGTGTGCGCATGTGCAAAGCCACTTCCTGGGACTTTTCTTCCTGGGCAAGGATCATCGTCAGTCCCCATCGGACTCCTCCTGGCTTGGCTCGCTCGGCTCCCACCCCTGGCTGCACCTACTACTTGACATTTCAGCTCTGACCACGGTTGCATCTGCCTGTGGCTGACAACCTGGCGCAGGTTTTCTGGACAGCAACACCACTCATCCCACCCCTTCCAAAAGGCCGGTGATGTGGAGGCGGTCCTTGGGAGAGGAGGATGGAGGCCTAGCCAGCAGGGCTTGCAGGGTCGAAGCCCCGGGACTTTTTGATTAGCAGGGACGATGACATCATCTGCCCGCCCCCGCCCCCCCTAGACTTCCCTGTTCCCTCTGAGCTGATCTGCAGTCCTCACAGAAGCTGGTGGGGAAACTGATTTATCCAGCAACAACATATAATTGCGAGCTATGTAATGCAAAGTATTTTGGGGCGGCTCGGTGTTGAATGGGCAATTAAGACCCACTAGCTCAGCGGTGGGCAACTTCTGGCCTTCCAGATTTTTGGCCTGAAGCTCCCGTCAGCCCTACCCAGCACAGCCCATTGTGAAGGATGATGGGAGTTGTAGGCCAAAACATCTGGAAGGCCACAAGTTGCCCATCCCTGCATTAGCTTTACAAAAGCGCTGCTCCCGGTGGAAATGAAAACTGCTAGAACTGGTTTGTCCGTATGGATCAACACAGCGGCCTGCAGTGTTTGACCCGCCTCTTGCGGGGCATGGCATGGCTAGGGGGGCTGCCATGCCGATGCCTGCGCTGCAAAATTTACCGTTACACCACTGCTTGCCCGCAGATCCAGTATAAGCAGCAGCACTCAGCCCTGCATGAATGTGGAACTTTTGGCTCTGCCATGCAACCCTCCTCCGCAGGAAGGCAGAGAGAGGCAGGCCAGCTGCCGGACCTCAGGCTCTCTCCAGCTGTTTCCCCTTGGTCACCTTGGTCACTTAGCAGATGCTTCAGCCAGCCCTGCCCTGCCCTTCCTAATTGCACATAGCTTGCCAGGGTCCCAATTGTGAAAGGCAGCTCCTATCTGGCCAAGTCAGATCTCCTCCTGATCTTCTGGGATGGGCTGCGGGAGCATGACCGGAATTTGCAAAGCCAACACACACACACACACACCTGTCCAGGTGCGGCTGGACAGCCATCTGTCGGGGATGCTTTGACCTGGATTCCTGCATTGAGCGGTGGGTTGGACTCGATGGCCTGGTAGGCCCCTTCCAACTCTACTTTTCTATGAATCTACACACACACACACACACACACACACACGGGACAAATGTTGGAAGTTCTGCACAATGAGGAAAATATGAGAGGGGTAGCATTCAGCTAGCAGGGTAGTATCTCCCAGAGTTCTGGAAAGATAACAGTGAAGGCGTGCCAGAGGCGTGCCAGATAATAGTGAAGGCGTGCCAGAGGAGATGCACAGAGATAGGTTCACCCACCCGATATATCACTGTGTATGTCAAAACCACATCTCTTTAAAGAAGACAGAGGAGTAGCACTAAGAACCCTCCATGCCTAGAGGTTTTCTGCAGTGTGAAAAAAGATGGAAGAACCACAGGGGAAACACAGACAATCTACGGTTGGATGACGATGTCACATAGTTGCCCCATACAAAGTCTGGCACAGTAAATGCCGAATGTGGAAGCACCTCTGCTCACACGCAGGTATACAGGTATACACACGCAGAGCCAGTGTGGCGTAGTGGTGGTGAGAGTGTTGGACTGGGACTCGGGAGATCCAGGTTCTAGTCCCCGCTCAGCCATGAAACTCACTGGGTGACTTTGGGCCAGTCACTCACTCTCAGCCTAACCTACCTCACAGGGTTGTTGTGAGGATAAAATGGAGGAGGAGGGTTATGTAAGCCGCCTTGGGTTCCTTGCAGGGGAAAAAAGGTGGGGTATAAATATAAATAAATAAAAATAAAATAAATACATGAAGGAACCTCATAATGAGATAGACCAGTGTTCTCCAGCCTTTGGTCCCCAGATGTTTTTGGCCTATAACTCCCAGCATGCCCCAGCCAGCTGGCTGGGGCATGCTGGGAGTTATAGGCCAAAAACATCTGGGGACCCAAGGTTGGAGAACACTGAGATAGACCATTGCCCCATCTAGCCTTGAGTTGTCTGCTTGGGCTGGCCATTGCTCAGAAAAGCCTATCCCAGGCCTACCCTCAGTCACGCTTGTTCCAGCTCTGCTACTTGAGATGCTGAGGATCGAACCTGGGAGCTAGCGATGCTGCCAAAACTCATAATGATGTCTATTTAACAAACTTCACTATGGTTCATCGGAAATCAATCACAAGTTTTTGGCACGTGCACAAACTTCATCTCCACTCCTGCAGATGCTCTCTCCGATCGGCAATGGTGAGTAAACAACACATAGGCAGGCCACATGGAAACAAGCAGTCAGGAAAGGGTACATAATGCATGACGGATGACGTGATTTCAGACTACAGCTCCCAAGATGCCCTTTGATGATGTGTGTGCACAAAAACTAGTATATACAGAACGACATCTCAAATTAACAGAAAACTCTCATCTGAGATTAGACAGAAATTTCCAAGGAAATAACGAATTCCATTGGGGTAAGTTTGCCCATCACTACCTGGGACTTCCTGCATCCACATATGTTCTCTGCCACTGTTCCTCTCATCCGTAATTTTGAAGACACATCTCCTGGTTATTGGACATCCAACTCAGCCCCACTTTGGCTTTTGCAATTTCACCAGGAACTGCCCAGAAATGTTCCAGGTTATATCCGAGAGCCATAAAGGGACAGAAGCCTCTTCAGGAATGCTGGGTTCTGCACCTGGTCCTTAATTCTGTGCTTGTGTAGGGGAATCATAGACATGTAGAATACAAGCATCTCTGAATATCATCTTGCACTGCATAAGTATTTTGCACACTGCCAGGGCAATCTGCCAACATCAGCCCTAAGGGACAGAGAATAAGCAATAAAGTCACTGCTGGTCTGCGTTGCTTCTTTCTCCGTTTCACGGAAGGCCAGATCTATAACACAGAAATGGTATAGACGTCTCTGGCCCTTTATCCAAATCTCTATAGGTGGACAGTTTCAGTGAATGAAGCTCTGCCTATAGGTTGCCCTGGTAACTGTTGCCATAGAAGACATCCCATGGTGAAGTTGACAATCACAGCGATGGCTCCACTGTCGCCTTCAGAGAGATCCTTTTGTCTCCTGGAAGTAGCAGCTTTATGGGGCTGGGTACGCCTTAAGCACCCAAAAGCTGCGAGAACAGCCCCACAACGAGCTGTCCTTGCATCAAAAGCGCCTTTTCTGCAATTAGGTCATTACCCAGACTGAAGGGAGGCTTGGCGGAAAGGGGAATCTGAGCAGGAGATATTGCAAGGAGCGGCACCTGTTGACATACCCTTTTCTGTGCAACTACTAAAGATGGATGAGATGTGGCAGATCTACAAGCAAACTCTCAAGCTATCCTACCAACCCTGGTGGCTCAGAGTGAGAGGCTGCCTGCATCCATCTCAGTACGCTTGAGGCAGATGTTTACTGTAGACTACCCTTCAACTTTCTGGATCGCTAATATAAAAACAAAGGAACAAGGCTACAGCAGAAATGAACAAAACAAAGCATACGAGAAAGCAAACAAGTTTGCAAATTTGGGAAATGGTTTGCCCCACCTCCCTTTGCTTGGAATAAATTCAGCAAGTAGGAAGAGCCCCATAAAAGGCCAAGGAAAGTGCCCCACTGCTCAAAATCTCTCCCTTGAAGCACTGAAGGCAAACAAAAGCCTGCCATGGATTTCAGTCTTTCTTCCCAGAACCAATGTGGAAGCTGAAGGTGAGATAAGCGACCCAGGGCCCGGGTGGCTGGGCATGCAGAGTTAATTCCTTTGCTGGCACAAAGACGCTCGACCTCTAGAAGAAAAAGAGCGAGGTTAATTCAGAATTAATTGGAATCCCATGTAGACTCACCCAGAATATTTGCCAGAGAAGAATAGTCATGGTACAGAAGCCCTTGCCTGGCCTGTGTAGGATTCTTCTCTAAAAGAAGAAACCTGCACAGGATAATTATTGCTAATTGCTGTTTTCATGGATTTTAATTGGTAATCTCTGTTTTTATGGAGTTTTATAGAATATGTGCTTGTTGATTTTTATCGTATGTATGTTTTTTTTTTATCTTATACAATGCCTGGAAAAGGTTCCGCCTTTAACGGCAGCCTAAAAATATATTCATGTTGTTGAGGAGAAGGATCCAAGCTTGTAAGCCTGCAGTATGAACTTGTACAGTCCAGGCACAAGTCGACTGCCCCAGTGAGAAGAATGAGGCCTTTATCACCTACATGACCGCACCAGGGAGATGCCGCAGCACCAGGGAGATGCCGCCGCAGCAGAATAGACTCCTTTCCCTCTCACTTTCTATTCAGTTCCCACAGGCCAGTGAGTTTATGTCCATTTGAAATGGGTGGGCACTTACACATCCCGCAAAAAGGTGACATGCATGACCTCAAAAAAATGGACCAAGGAGGGGGGCCCAATTTGCATAACATTTGCGTATGCTAATTTTATGAATAGATGCACATTTAGAGATAATGACTACAATTTAAATAGAAATGCCGAACATCTCTCGCCATAGTATGGGAGACTGTGAGCAGGGGAAAGGCATGTGCCTTGCGCTAACTCTTGGTGGGCAGCTTCAAGCCCCCCCCCTTGCTCCCCCTCCTGACGGTTCTTCATCTTTAACCTGGTCTTAGACCACCAGGCAGCCCTTCAGATAGACCAGGGGTGGGCAACTGTCAGGGGTTATGGACACATTGTCCACTCCCCACATAACCCACTGGGAGCCGCACCCTGCCGTCATGGAAATTGCTGCCATATTTACTGTGGCAGTAACAAAAAGTGTGGCGATTTTGCGAGGAAACAAGGTATGGGGGGGGGGGAGGTCTCTGAGAGCACAATTCAGCTTGCAAACAAAGTGCTCTCTCTCTCCCCGCGTGCCTTGTTTCCTTGTAAAATCACCAGGCTCTTTGCTCCCACCATGGCAGATTTGGTGGTGGTGGCAGCATGATGGGTGGGGGCATAAAAAAACCCATGGAGGACTGCATGTGACCCCCACACACACAGGCCATGTGCTGTCTGCCCTTGAAATAGAGGACTGTTGTCTGCAAAGTAGGACACACGGCCACCCTGGTTCAAGCGGCACCAGAAGAAACAAATCCTACTCCCATTGTGTGAGAACTTGCAGCTGCATACTTGACCCATGAGTCCCCTACTGGCTGCCTTTCCATTCAGATCTCAGAAGGGTCCTTGCTTTAGTACCTTCTTGAGATAAGACAATTCCCATGGAAAAGAGGAGCTCTAATAACAGACCTTGGCCCAGCTCCATGACAGGATACAGCTGCAGTCCAGTTCAGGCACTGGGGAAGACAAAGGCCAGATGAAATAGGCATGGTCCAAGGCAGCTACCAGATCAAACAAGCCAAGACACAAGGATGACGCCGCTATCAGCAGCTTGGGACCGCAGTACCGGACGGAACGCCTCTCCCGACCTGAATCTACCTGGTCACTACGATCCACATCTGAGGCCTTCCTCTGAGTGCCACCTCCAAGGGAGGCTCAGAGGGTGGCAACGAGGGAGAGGTCCTTCTCAGTGGTGGCCCCCCGAGTCTGGAACAATCTCCCCACTGAGGCCCACCTGGTGCCAACTCTGTCATCTTTTCGGCATCAGGTTAAGACTGTTCTCTACTCCCAAGCATTTAATCATGGTATATGATGGGACATGTTAGTTGTTTTAACAGGTCTAGTTTGGGGTGTTTTTTTTTTTTTTTACTGCTGTTTATACTGTTTTAAATATTTTATGTTGAAGTTTTATGCTGTATTTTATGGAATCTCTATTTTACGCTGTATTTCACTGTATCTGTGTTTTGTATTTGTGAGTTGCTGTGAACCAGCCAGAGAGCTTTGGCTATCGGGTGGTATAGAAATTCATCATCATCATCATCATCATCATCATCATCATCATCATCATCATCATCATCTTGCTCAGACTAATGAGCTGGCTTGGTGCAAAGGCTCTGTAGGGCCTGGTGTGTCCCTTTTGGCTTGTAGCGTCAGTTGACATTGTTTATTAAGCGGAAGTGGTGGTGGGGAAAGGTCAGCTGACTGCAGCCTAGAGGACACATTTCCCCCCTAAGGCAGCTGCCTTCCCAAACCTGGTAGCCTCCAGATGCTTTGGACTTCAACTCCGATGAGCTTCAACCAGCATGGCCAATGGTCAGGAATCCGGGGAGTTGTAGTCCGGAACATCTGGAGGGCACCGGATTGGGGAAGGCTGCCCTAAAGACTAGTCTGCCCGGCCTCCTGAGGACCCAAAATGCTGGTGGTACAGGAAGTAAAGTGCTGGAGACTCCTTGCTAGAGGCCCTGGGTCAAGACCCTTCCTCGGCATTTGAACCTGAGCCAGGGGTGGTGCTAGGTACCACAAAGATCTGGGGCTCAGGCCCACAGGACAAAATGCATAAATTTGCATGTGCTAATTTACATTTGCTCTAAGTCTCTCTCTCTCTCTCTCTCTCTCTCTCTCTCTCTCTGTGCCTTTAAAGGGGCGGGTCTCCTAAGGACACCCCTATTTGTAAAAAGGGATGCAGGGACAGGGGAGAGGAGGGCATTTGATTTCAGAAAAAGAAAACCTCAGGCAGCAAGTTTCAGGGGGGCGGGGGACAGGAGGTGAATCACATGTGGGCAAAAGATCCAGGGGTATCACATGCAACAGGAGATCCCTTTACCTTGATTTCAGCAAGTGCCCATGGACGGCAGGGTGGTGGGGCAGATGGCGTCCCAGAGATTCGGGGCTCCAAATAAAAGCTTTGGGGCTCCCGCCCTAATGGGCCACCTCCTAACACCACCTCTGATCTGAGCACAAAAAAACCTTTAGAAGAAATTCAATTCCCTTGTTCTTGGATTTGAAAGTGAGAACAGAGGAGGCGGGGCAGAAATTATGAACAATAGCAGAGATGTCTCTGTTTGTCTATATATGATCCTGTTAGTCAAAAGCAGCGAACGGCACAATCCTATGCAAGTTTAGACAGAAAAAAAGGTCTATAACTCCCAGCATGTGGCTGGGGCATGCTGGGAGTTGTAGGCCTTTTTTTCTGTCTAAACTTGCATAGGATTGCACCCTAAATGTATCTGATCATACTTCGAGCAGCCGTTCCCTAGCTCCAGGCCATAGCTGCAGTGATTCAGGAGAAAACCCTCTGAATGATCTGAAAGCTGCAAAGGGATTTTGCAGCAAGGCAGCGGCAGAAAGAACAGGTCAATGAGTGGGTCTTGCCCTAGATTCGTGCAGAACGCAGGGACAGAATTAAAGGTACTGACTGAGCTGCAAGCCGCAGTGCTGGCTTCAGGTTATGGGGGGGGGTGCTCCTGCTTCTGTCCCCCTCCCCCCGCCGCCCAGTCACTTGTCTTTTTCCCCTGGACCCAGTCTGTACAACTGTCCCGGGGGATTGTGCAAGGCAAGTGAAGGAAGTTGCTCCATCTTTCCAGCCTAGTTGTTACTGCTCACATGCTCGAGGAGGGAAGTGAAACAGGCAGCAAGGAGGAGGGGGGGGACTGACAGTGGACCCCCCCTTGAAGGGGGGTGGGCCATGGCAGGTGCCCAACAATGCTTACCCCTGTTGCTGGCCTGGCCCTAGCAACCAGCAAGGAATTTTCCTCCCATAATACTAGTACCCAAAAGGGTCATCCCATGAAGCTGAATTTGGGGGGGGGGGGGAGATTCAGGACGGATCAAAGGAAGGACCTCTTCACACAGCGCATAGTTAAACTATGGAATCCGCTTCCACAAGAAGTTGTTGTGATGGCCACCAATTTGGAGGGCTATAAAAGGGGATTGGACAAAATCATGGAGGAGAAGGCTACCGAGGGTACTAGTCCTGATGACTATATGCTACCTCCGGTATCAGAGGCAGTCTGCCTATGTACACCAGTTGCAGGGGAACATGGGCGGGAGGGTGCTGTGTTGCTCTCATGTCCTGCTTGTGGGTTTCCCCATGGGCAGCTGCTTGTGTGTGAACAGAAAGCTGGACTAGATGGGCCTTTGGCTCTTCTTATGTTCTTATGAATACCAAAAACAGCAGAGTACCTGTGGCCGAGCCTTCTTACAAGCATGTGGGTTGCTCGTCATGATGGGGGTTGCCATTCAGCACATCTGGAGGGCACCAGGTTGGGGAAGGCTGTAATAAATTATTACAAATATTGGAACCGTTCCCGTGCCAGGATCGTTTCAGCCCTTTCAGTGCATTGCTTGAAGGGCTATTAAAAAATAAATAAATCCAAAATCAGTTTGGATTCTGGTGGGACGGAGGCTCACAGGTTCAGCGCATGCATATCCATCCTTTGATTGCTCCGTGTGCACTTGACCGTGTGAGCGGACTCTTTTGACAAGTGTTTTCTGTGCGTGTCTCCCTGTGAGGTTCGATCGGCGGTGGCTGCTGGAGCGCCTGCTTCACACACAGAAGGTCCCGGGTTCAATCCCGCGGCCTCTCCAGGTTTAAAAAGGGATCAGGCCTGCAGGCGATGGGGAAGGCGCTTCGCCACGTGAGACCCTGGAGTGCTGTTGCCAGTCAAAGCGGACACCAACCAGGCCAGATGGGCAATTTGTCTGACCTGGTATATAAAGCCGCTCTTTCATGTCCCTAAATTCACACATGCAAGTCACTTGACGTCCACCAGCCCATAGAGCAGGGGTGGAGAACCTCGGGGCCCAGGGGCTCAATCCAGCCCTCTGAGGTTCCCAGGACAGCCGGATCGCTTGGTTTCCCGGCTTTCATGCAGTGTTTTCCCCATCCTAAAAGGCTGAGATGCCTCTCCTAGGCAGCAGTGGTGGCTCCAATGTCCGTGGGGCGGTGTATCTGCTCCCGGCGGCAGGCTGAACTTTCAGGGAGCTGTCCGTGGTGCTGAACTGAGGCTGAGGCTGGGGCTCAGCACCGTGGACCGCTCCTTAAAAGTTCGGACTGAAGCCCAGAGGGGATACTCCACCCCGCTGACGTTGGAGCCACCTGCTTCCACATGCTCCTACGGCTTAGGTTACAGCAGTGTTTCTCAACCTTGGGTCCCCAGATGTTTTTGGCCTACAACTCCCAGCATGCCCCAGCCAGCATAGCTGGCTGGGGCATGCTGGGAGTTGTAGGCCAAAAACATCTGGGGACCCAAGGTTGAGAAACACTGGGTTACAGGCAGTAAGAGCTGTAAGCTAAAATAGGCGAGTATTTCTGGCCCCGCCCCTTTTGCCTTTGGCCCCGCCCACCATTAGAAGGCGCCCCCCCCTGAGAGCTTCTCCAAAATGGAATGCAGCCCTTGGGCCGAAGGAGGTGCCACTACAGCCCAGTCCCAGAGCACAAGGCTACAGTGGAAAAAAGGCCGCATGGCCCTGAAGAGGGACTCTCCGCTGGTGCCCTGCTCCTATGCACCTCCCCCCCCCCAAACAGACACACCAGCTTGATCACCTTGTGCCACAGGCAGAAGGGAAATTGCTCCTGATGACTCCCTCAAGCAAGTGAGCCAATCCACACGCTCTAGGGAAGGCACCAGAAACAAACAAAAACAAAAACAAAAAACCCATTGCAGGGAAGGACCTCGTAAGGAAAAGGTGAGAATAATAATAGCCAGGAATTTGGAAGGTGGCCATATATGAAGAGGTTAAAAAGATTACGAGCTTAGGGAGAGTTGGAAACCCGGGGCAACCTAAACAAATCCCATGTGGAATCTAGCACTTGGCATAAACTTTGGATTCTTGTGAATAACAGCTTTCATTTGAAGGAGAAGGAGAAGGAGCAGCAGCAGCAGCAAGGCTCTAGCTCTCATTGTTCTGCATAGACATGTTTGAAATCCTACATGCAGCGTTTGCCAAAGACTCCCAGTATTTATGCAGAGGATACTTTGCACCCTGCGTGGCCAGCGGCCCCCCTGTAGCGCTCAACCCACATGCGTGACAAGAAATGCACGGCTCCTGACATCATCCTGCGCCTTCCCGGTAATAAGGTTTCCTCCACCTCCCCGGTGTGCCGTGCCGGCATTTCATTAGAGAGGCTGCATGCGTGCGTGCAGTGGCATCTTCACCTTCAGCGGCAGCTGCCCCACGGCTGTGCCTCCTAAGCCTCCACTCAGTCATTTCCCCTGAAAGTTAAGCTCCAGTGCACCGGACAACCTCTGTGAAAACACTTTCTTTAAAAGAAAAGAAAAGAAAAGAAAAGAAAAGAAAGGGTGCCTGTTTGTTCCCTTCCTCCCCGGTTTCCCTTCCGCCCCTGGGAGGACGAGCGGGTGGCAACCCAGAGGGCACCCAAGGGAGAGCGCCAGCAACAGCGGCCTCTGTGACATCTTTGGTGTGCATGTTTTTTAGACAGTTGAAAAACCAGGGTGGGCAACACACAGCCCAAGGCTGGGGTGTCCCCGACGACGTGTCATCAGCCCCAGACACGAGGCAGGTCGTCAATATTCTTGGCCCAGTCTTCTCCACTGGGCTGCAGGGTCATGATGCGGGGAATTTTCTCTGATCTCCCTCACCTTGGTGAAACCACTACCTGTTGCGGTCTGGAGTCTGACAGCTCTTCAAATAGAGGACTGTCCTATGTAAAGTAGGACACATGGCCACGCTAGAGAGCCTCCCTCCTATGTGGGTGGCCACCCTCTGGCTTACCTGATTGCAGGGGAGGGGGAGGGGGAGGGGCCACTGCTCAGGGGCAGGACCCCCCCCCCTGCTTTGCCTGCAAGAGATCCCAGGTTTGATCTGCGGCATCTCCAGATAGGACTTGTGAGAAGCTGCAGGGCTGATAATAGTCACTGCAGATTGGGGGTGTTGAAAGTCTTTCAGCCTGGGGGCCAAATTCCATTTCAGAGAAGCTCTGGGAAGGGGGCACATTCCAGTGTCGGATGGAGTCAAAGGCAAAAGGGGCGGGGCCAAAATACCTAAAACACCAGCATAGTTTAGTTCAAAGTTCTTACTGCCAGTGACTTTAGGGGAGGGATTTTAACGTTTTAGAATGGGGGGGAAACTGTGCATAAGCCAGGGGGGGGGAAACCACCCCAATGATCAGCTGTTGGGTGGGTGGGAGGGGTGGGGCTGAGGAAAGGGGGCGTGGCCTTCCATGGAACCCTGGAGGGCCAGATCGGGAGCCCGAGGTGGGTCAGATTTAACCCACGGGCTTGAGGTGCAGTGCTCCTGGCGCAGACATACTGAGCTAGGCCGACCAAGGGTCTGACGCGGTATGAGGCAGCTGCCGATGTTCCTATGAGAGCGGCAACACTGGGCGGCGGCAGCACTCCGATCAGCTGCCATGTGAATTTCCTTGAATGCCCTGAAGGGACGTTGCAACAGGGGCATTGTGGGGAATTGAAATGGCAGCTCCTGGAGCCAGTCGCTTTTTAAAAGGGGGGGGGGCTGGGTAGTTGCCAGCAGGAGACCCTGGCAGCTGCCCAAGGATGCCTGCCCCTCCCCGGGATTCTTCTGGCCCATCGCCCCGAGATTTTGGCCCTTCCCTTGGAGACCCTGAGAAGGATGAGAAACCCTGAAACACGGACGTCAAAACTTGCCACCTGGCAGCTCTGATTGGCGGCCATCCTTTGTCCCACCCCCTCCCCCTAGAGTGGCCAGGTGTCCTGCTTTACAGAGGAGAGTCCTCTATTTTGGAGAGCTGGCAGAGGACGGTCCTCTATTTGAAGGGCTGTCAAGTCCAAGTCTGATGTAAAGTCAAAGAACCCGGAGGAGGGAGTGGCCCATCCGTAGTTGGCGCCTGGACAGCAGCCTGAGCAGGCAGGTACGGGTCACCTCCTGGTCACTCTTCCTCATTATTTCTAATTTGCCTCTATGCATAAAATGAGCATATGCAAATGTTATGCAATTTTGTGTCCCCGTTTTCAGTGATGCCTGTCCTCTTTTTTTGACAGTGCTTAAAGGGCCAGCCCGCCGCCGCCGCCTCCGCCACCTTCATTGGAGTGTTTTTCTACAGGAATTCTGGGGCAGCTTTACGCACAAGGGTAGAGAAACAGATGCCGCTCCATTTGAAACCAGCCCTCCGCTCGGCTTCCTCCTCCGTGTTTCCTCTCTGGCTCCGGCACTTGGGACAGGCTTCTTTCGGGGTTATCCTGTTCGGCAGCTGCCCAGATGGCAAAGGTGTTTCCTTGCGGCCTTGCTGGAGTCAGCAGAAAAGAAGCCCAGCCTGGAAGAAAACCCAGGAGGGGCGCAGGAAAACAAAGCACCGACGGAAGCCTCCCCAGGCTACGAGGTGCCCAGCCGGCAGAATGCAGGCGCAGGCCACTGCCGGCTCATCTGACACTCTGGCCTCTTCTGGATTTCCTAATATTATCTGACATGTTTCCGCTTCCTGAGTGCTCTCTGTGCCCGCGGCCAGGAAGGGAAGGCGTTCGATTAGGCAGCATCAGATGCTGACTGGGAAACTTTGGCATGAGCTCCCAACCCGCCTGCTCCCGTGCAGGGGATGTGGAGGGGCTCCTTGCCCCCCCCCATTCCTCAGTGGTCCCGACGTGTCGCTCTTCTGCAGAGGACGGTCCTCTGCCCGAAGGGCTGCCAGCGAGGCCCGCCTGGCGCCAGCCCTGACACCTTTTCAGCGCCGGGTTAAGGCTCTCCTCTACTCCCAGCAGGCATTCGACAGCATATGATGGATGGGGCTTTGCGATTTGGTTGCTTTTACTGGGTCTTGGCATTATTTGTTTTTAGCTGTTTTAAATGGTTGTCGCTCTTTGTGTGCTTTAAGCCCTGCTGTGAGAAGCCTTGAGTCTTTTTAGAGAAAGGTGTCTAATCAGTGGAATAAATAAATAAATAAATACAATTTGAAGGTGCCCTCTGTTCAAAGGGCTGCCCAGTCCAATTCCAGCTTAAAGACAAAGGACCACCAGAACCGGTGCCCATCCTCAGTGAGCAGCACCTGAGCAGCAGACTGAGCGGGCCGGCACACAGGTCACCATCTTCCACACTATGGTGAGCAGGACCGGTGCAAGGCAGTTTGGTGCCCTAGGCAAGATCAGATATTTAGCGCCCCCCCCCTTCCCACTTGAGAGTGCTGTATTTTTTTCCCAAGGCGTTTCTGGTGCCCCCTTTAGCCCTGCGCCCTAGGCAGCTGCCTAGTTGGCCTAATGGTAGCACCGGCCCTGATGGTGAGATAGATGTACTGCACTTCTATTTAAATTGCAACAACTATTTCTAAATTTGCATCTAGGCATATAAATTATCCTATGCAAATTGTATGCAAACCAGTGCCCACTTTTGCGCTCTTTTTGGGGCAGTTCATGAGGGGCCCCCCCTACCTCTATGCCTGTCAACTGGCATGTGGAAACTCCAGTTACCCTTTGTCTGGATGTGTCAGAAACAGTAGCAACAAGCTGCATCCTTATTTCAGGCCGACTTGCTTGTTGTAGGACAATTGGGCTGAAATCGTTGATAGGGCTTTTGTATTTGCTGCAGATACATTGGCGCTTCCCATGGCAAACATATAAAGCAGAGGTAGTCGACTTGGTGCCCTCCGTATGCTTTGGACTACGACTCATATAATCCGCTATGCTGGCTGGGGCTGATGGGAGTTGTAGTCCGAAACATCACCAGGCTACCCAGCCCTGATATAAAGCATGACACACACACACCCCGCTGTTCTTTCATAAACACCCTCTTGGAAGCCATGATTACACAAGTACTTAAGGAGTCACTTCTGTTTTCTTCATTCCTCTCCCATGCATGTGACAGTATGTCACAAATTCTACTAGGTAGTAGCCACCAGCCATCAGGGATCATCAAGAGTCTTCAGCTCACAAAGTATGGAAAAGCCTAAAGGGAGGGCAATTTTGCATATCCGCACAGCGCAGAAGGAGGTCTCCAAAATGCAAAATGGAAGAGCCTAATCAAGAATAGAACTGGAGAGAAAATACTGTTGCAAGAAGAAACACATGTTACCCAGAAAAAAATATACCGGTATTCCGAAAACAAGTGCCAGGTTCGATCACAGGTTTCTCATTTCACTTGCTTCTGAAACACGACCAGTTCTCTGACTGCCAGCAGACACAATTCACCATCCATCCACAAATATTTGTTGGAATGAAATTTCCTGTGTGGCAAGATGATAGGGAAATTAAAAAATGCACAGCCCCAATCCAGCTGTAGCATTCATACTTAATAATTGGTGGCTTTGGATTGGGTTATGCATCCCCCTTTTAGCAAAAGGCACATCCAACCAGCCTGCTAGGGCGTGCATAAGCATTGCGGTGGCAGCGTGCATCCTAATTCACATCTGCATTGGGACTGCGCACAGAAGATTGCCCGCATGCACGGATCTCTCATACTGGGTCGGGGTGCATAACTGTTGCTCCCATTCTAATGTCTATATGGTGGGGAAATGTCCCAAGAATAAGTGAAGAAAACTAAATGAACAGGGCTGTACCTAAAGTTAAATGTGAATAATGAAAGCCTTCTTGGACGAATCCAGAAGCGGTGCTAGATACCAAAAAGATCTGGTGCTCAAGCCCATAGGACAACAACAACAACAACAAAAAGCACAGATTTGCATATGCTAATTTTTATATGCTCTAAAGTCTCTGTGTGTGTGTGTGTGTGTGTGCACGCGCGCACCTTTAGAGGAGCCTGTCTCCAAAGGACACCCCTATTTGAAAAAGGGAAGTATGGGACAGGGGAGAGGAGGGCATTTGATTTCAGAAAAAAGCCTCAGGCAGAAAGATTTAGGGTGGCGGGGCAGCAGAAGGTGAAGCACATGTGGGCAAAAAGCCAGCTAATCCAGGGGGATCAGATGCAACAGAGATCATCAGGACCCCTGGACCTTGATTTCAGCAAGTGCCCCTGGACAGCAGGGCGGTGGGGCAGGTGGCCTCCCAGAGATTCGGGGCTCCAAATGAAAGATTCCTTTCAAATGAAAGATTTATTTCCTCGTGGGCTGCCCCCTAACACTGCCTCTGGACTAATCCGCAAACAGTCCCAGGTATCATATGTGCAAGAGCAGGAAGGATTTCAGTACTTCACATTCCAGTTTAAAGTTATGGAAGACCAACAACCGGGACTTTGGCGCAAGTTCGGCACCTAACGGGTTAACCGGCACTGAGATGTAGCCCTTTACAGGGATATCAAGCGATTTAAACCCGACCGCGACCTAAATATCACACGTAACCGTATTAAAACCAAAGAATAGACTTTTATTTACTACAAGGTTAATGGAGCGGAACGAACAGACTTCCAGGAATGTACCACCATAAGCAAAACCAGGTCGTGACCTGAATATCGGAAGGCTTCAATGCAGAGGCATAGCGTATGGCAGTAAGAGGGAGTGACCTCGCATCAAAGACTCTGAACTTACGGACTTTGCGTAGCGGTCTGCCTAGCCGGCTCCGAGCCCATTCTGCTCGGGGTAAGAAGCTGCTTGGTCTAGCCGGGGGCCCTAGGGTTGGAAGCTGACAGCCCGTCCCGTGTTCCCAACAACTTAGTGTGTCTGGCAGGGGGTTTTTCTACCCTGTACACCCCCTCCCTGCCCCTTGGTGATCAGGTGGGCCTATTCCTGCCCGGGAAAAGGTGGCGCCTTGGGTCTACCGGTGCCCTTTGGGGATATTTGGCAGCTCTTTGAGACTTGCCTCTCACCTCGGGATTGTTCAGGCTTCTTCTTGTGGATTGATGCAGATGTGCCCTATTGAGGGTCTGCAGGTGCTCAGGCGTTCTCCACAAAAGTCTAATCATTTAGCAAAGGCAGAGATCGATTCAGATTTCAGGGGAGCCAGCCGAGAAATTGACCACAGTTTTTTTTGCCCAGCTCAGGGTAACATCAAACCATTTCTGTGGTTTCCCTAATCCAGCTTTTCTACCTGGATGCTCACTCACTCTCATGCTCCTTTCCATAAAGTTCATCACTTAGAGCAGGGGTGCAGAACCTCAGGGCTGGGGCCAAATCTGCCCCCTCCCCAGGCTTCCCCGACAGCCGTGCCCCCTCCCTCTGGCTCCTCCCCCTTTCCCCACCCACCTATTGGTCAGTGGTTTCTCAGGTTTTGTGCAGTTCCAAGCGCCGCACGTGTCCATTTCCCCTCATCCCAGTTAGCTCTGCGACGAAGGGGATTTTCGGGTGTTTTGCAGTGCCTCGTGAAGGACCTGCTCATTTATTAGCTGTCATAATTCTAATCGTCTTAACGACACTGTTATAAAAACAGAAGCTAACTGTGTTGTAAAAGGCCTAGGCCAGTGTTCTCCAACCTTGGGTCCCCAGATGTTTTTGGCCTACAACTCCCAGCATGCCCCAGCCAGCTACGCTGGCTGGGGCATGCTGGGAGTTGTAGGCCAAAAACATCTGGGGACCCAAGGTTGGAGAACACTGGCCTAGATAAAGTGTAAGGCTTTAAAAGGAAAAAAGAGTTTATAAGATATTATTGTTTAAAAATGTGCTAAAATCAGGAAAGCGGTGGGTGGGTGGGTGAGACAACCTTGCCTCTAAAAGTGCCCGCAGTGCTACTGTGCCTAGAGGTGTGCACCTTTCTGTGTGACTAAGATGGGCACTGAGTCTGAGACCTGTGTGTCTGCCCGCTCAGCCTCCTATCCAGGTGCATTTCAAGGCCCAGCACTTCGTCCTGGCGGTTCTTTATCTCTAATACCAGACTTGGACAGGACAGCCCTTCAGACAAGTGATGCCGTGGAGATAGAGAGCCGTCCTCCTGCAGCCCTTCAAACAGAGGACTGCCCTCTGTAATGGAGGGCACTTGGGTCACCCTAGCATGGGACGCAGAGGAGGGTCCCCTTCGCAGATCTTCATACTTGGGCAGCTGGATGCAGAGAGGGGCGCTCCATCAAATATCGAGGCCCCAAGTGCGTGGAAAGCTAAGCAGGGTCAGGCCTGGTGATTACTTGGATGGGAGACCCCTCCTCTAGTTTCCTGCATTGAGCAGGGGATTGGACTTGATAGCCTTGTAGGCTCCTTCCCACTCTATGATCTATCTATCTATCTATCTATCTATCTATCTATCTATCAATCAAGTCATTTAGGGCTTTAAATGTCATCACTGACATTTCAGTGTCATCTAGCTGCTGCGTTTTGCGCTGGCTGCAGATTCCGTGTCATCCCCGAGGGCAACAGGTGCCCAAGGGAGTCACACGAAAATTTTGCGGCATTCTGAGGCATTGTGGGAAATTCAAGTGGCAGGTGGACCCACCTGCCGGGGGCTGCTTGAAGAACTGGGACAGGATTTTTTTTTTAAAAGGGGGGGGCATTGGGCTGGCATCAACAGCGGTCCGTGCCAGGATGCTGGGGCAACAACAGGTCCTGATGCCGGCCCTAACATTAGAGATCAATTTAAAGGTATGCATCGCAAGGAAATAATAACATGATTCCCAATGGTGCACTCGCTCTGCTCATAAGGAGAATGCAGTGGCAAGGGGGTGGCAAGCGTTGGAGAGAATCAGCAGATGGGAGAGGGCGCTTAACCCTTCCACAACAACCCCTGCAACTTCTCCTCCCCCCCCCCCGAGCTGTTTTAATTGTTGTTTTCATAACTTGGGAAGCAGCCCAAGGGGGGGGGCACTTACCAGAAAATAGGGTGGGCATGTGTCCTCTTTGACGGAGGACAGTCCTCTGTTTGAAGGCATCCTCTGCTTGAAGGGCTGTCCAGCCCAAGTCCAGTTTAAAGACCAAGGACCAGTATTCTTCCAGTATTTGAAGGGATGTCACACAGAGGAGGGCAAAGATCTCTTCTCGTTCATCCCAGTTTGCAGGACACGGAATAATGGGCTCAAGTTACAGGAACCTAGATTCCACCTAAACATCAGGAAAAATTTCCTGACTGTCAGAGCAATAAGACAATGGAATCAACTACCTAGGGAGGTGGTGGGCTCTCCCACTCTGGAGGCATTCAAGGTGCAGCTGGACAGACATCTGTCAGAGATGCTTTGACCTGGATTCCTGCATTGAGCAGGGGGTTGGACTCGATGGCCTTGTAGGCCCCTTCCAACTCTACTTTTCTATGATTCTATGATTCTATGACCACCAGGAGGAAGAGCGAAAGGGCCTGAAGTGGCCCATCAACAGCACCTGGACGGCTCACCTGGGCACAGTCTTCTTCCATTACAACAGTGTTCTCCAACCTTGGGTGCCCAGATGTTTTTGGCCTACAACTCCCAGCATGCCCCAGCCAGCGTAGCTGGCTGGGGCATGCTGGGAGTTGTAGGCCAAAAACATCTGGGCACCCAAGGTTGGAGAACACGGCATTACAAGTTTTGCAGCTTTTATTCGGAGCTTCATAGGAGCTCTCCATGGTGCTCCGTGGTGGTGAAGAACTTATTTTGGGGGTGGCGTTCAGCACCACGGATAGTGCCAACAAAGCTCCAAATAAAAGCTGAAGGACCTGTGATGGAGAAGGAGCCCCACCGAAATAGGAGTCGTCACCACTGACCTCCACAGCATATGCAGATTTCATGCCACTTGGGTGTTCCTTCTTTCTTTTTCTTTTTCTTTTTAGCAATGCATTCCCACTTTTTTTTTGGCGATTCGTAAACGGCCACTCTACCGGGAAGAAGTGGTGAGTGTGGAAGGTGTTGAACACCCCAGTTCTCCCGTACATGCCCCATCCCACCATGCACACTCATGTCACCCTGGTACTGTGTGGGTATATAGGAACAGGCGTTTGCCGAAGGAATCCACACCAAGCTTGCGAAAAATGGCCCGATCCCTTTTGCCGCTGCTCACGCCGCCCCTTGTGCCCCGAGCCGCAGAGACAGGCCCTGTCAGGGCTGCCTGGTTTTTCCACTTAGAGACCCAGCGGGGAGCTGACAAGAGGAGCTCTTCGATGGCTAGCAATGGCGCTGTTCGCTCGTGAGCCCCGGGAGGGCCCCACCAAATTGGCGATTGCTGCTAGGAAAACCTCGAGTGCTTTCACCTGCCAAAATGCAGAGACAAGTGCGTTCTCCATGGGAACCTGGAGCAAGAGGACCTGCCCGCTGGAAGCCCCGCCAACAAAAAAAGAAAGAAAGGAAATGCTTGATCAAAGAAGAGGACAAAAGAGGACACTGATTCATATAACATTTGAGTGTGCTAATTGATATGCAGAGATGCAAAGTTAGAAATGATGACTACGCTTTAAATAAAAATACAAGGTATTTATTTATTTATTTATTTATTACTTCTTCTTTTTTTTTTTAAATCGCCCATCTGGCCGGCCACCCGGCCACCCTGGGTGATGTACAGTCAATAAAATACAATAATAAAACAGAATTAAAATGCAGTTTAAACAGTATAATTTTTTTTAAAAAAAATCCTAACCCACCCCATATTCCCGCCTGAAAAACCAAGTTTTTAATGCACAGCGAAAGCTCACCAAAGATATCTCACTATAGGGCGGAAGACTGCAGCCAGGAAACCTGTGTTCTTGCTGCTCAGTCGGTTCTCCAGCGGCTGACTGTGGATGGGCAACTTCGGCCCCCCCTGAGCTCTCCTGGGGCTCCTAATCCATTGCAGGCTTTATTTGGAGCTTTGTAGGAGCTACCCGTGGTGCTGAGCCCCATCCCCAAAATAGGTTCACCGCCAGGGAACACCAGGGAGAGCTCCTATAAAGCTCTAAACTAAAACCTGCAATGGATTCGGAGCTCCACTGAAATAGGAGTCACTTTAACTTTAAACCAGACTTGGACTGAGCGGCCTTTCAAATAGAGGACTGTCCTCTGATGTCCCTTCAGATAGAGGATGCCTTCAAATAGAGGACTGTCCTCTGTAAAGCAGGACACACGGTCACCCTAGCTTGCCCATTTAAGAGCTCTAGGGAGCTGCATTCCAGAGGTGAGTCAGGCCAAAGGCAGAAGGAGTGAGGCCCAAATACCAAAAATCCCAGCATATTTTAGTAAAAAGCTCTTGCTACCAGTAATTCAGCCTTAGGAGAGACAGCTCAACGTTTTAGAATGGGGAAAAAATTGCACGAAAGCTGGGAAACCACCAGACCATCACAAGTTGGGCGGAAGGGGAAGGGGGCGTGGCCAGTGGAGGCCGGCGGCAGCGGCAGTATCGGCGGGGCCGTGTTTCCACTCCGGACTTTATTCCAAACTTTAAAGGAGTTGTCCATGGTGCTGAGCCCTATCCGAAAAATAGGTTTGGCACCATGGCTATCCCCTTAAATGTTCAGAGTAAAATTTTAGGATGCTTTTAAGATGTTTTAAAGATGCTTTAAGATGTTTTATAATGTTTTTAAGTACAGCAATACCTTGGATTACAAGTAACTTGGTTTGAGAGCGTTTTGCAAGACAAGCAAATTTTTAAATATTTATTTAATCTTCTTTTACTTGATATACAAGCGACGTCTTGCAATACAAGTACTGTAGTACGGCTTAAATTAAAAATCTCTGTACAAATTTTTTTGGGGGGGATTTCGTTTTGATATAAGAGTGTTTTGGATTACAAGCACGTTTCCGGAACGAATTATGCTCTCAATCCAAGGCATGACTGTAGTTTTAAGATGTTTTAATAGTACGTGTGTTTTGATTAGTTTATGTATTTTATATTTTTGTTGTTCCCCGCCTCGAGCTAGACGGAGAGGCGGGTAAGAAATAAATTTATTATTATATTATTATTATTACCCGGCTGTACCCCTGCACACTGCAAGCAGGAAGGGCCATGTGCTCTCTCCCCAGAAGCTGGATAACCACATTCACCATAAAGAAGGAGGATTCTGTGCTCCTCCAATAGGCATTCTGGGCCACTGGATGAATGCTTCCCTGTATGTGCTGTACAATGCCCCCCCACAAGTTCTGCTTAAAGCCACAGCGCCATGGCCTGCGTGCACTGTCCGTGGTGTTTGCTCTTGTCGCGACAGACTCTTCGCCACAGTGAGCAGGCAACAGAGATGACCATTGTGGCCTAAATAAACACATCTTTGTGACCCGGTTTGCTCTCAAAGGGTCAGTTTGCCAGGCTGAATGAAGGCCGGGCTGAGTCCAAGTCACACAGCTGAAGTGTCTGAGGCGCAGCTCACTTGCTCAGGGTGTGTGTGTGTGTGTGTGTGTGTGTGTGTGTCCCACATCCTCCACCACCCTGCCATGGCCACCAGTCAGACCTCAGGTTTGCTTGCTGGCTGAGGGCTGCCCATCATTGTTATGGCAACTCCCTCATCCCAGAGCAACCTGGAGCCTTCCCAATGTGTTGTACTATACAACTCCCATCATCCCCCCCAGACAGCCATGCTGGGAGCTGTAGTCCAACACATCCGGAGAGCAGCTGGTTGGGGAAGGTTGCCATGGGGGCATCTTTCTTTCCCGGGGCTGAGCTGCTCCACAGCAAGGATGCGAGAGAAGCGATCGTGGCCACTGAAGGCAACCCTGCACTGCAGCCCTGCTGTGGATTTAATTAGCAAGACAGTTTGAACTGTTCCCTCCTTCCCTCCCCGGCAAGGTCACAGACACTTTATTGCAGTGTTCTCCAACCTTGGGTCCCCAGATGTTTTTGGCCTACAACTCCCAGCATTCTCCAACCTTGTTCTCCAACCTTGGGTCCCCAGATGTTTTTGGCCTACAACTGCTGGGAGTTGTAGGCCAAAAACATCTGGGGACCCAAGGTTGGAGAACACTGCTTTATTGGGTGGCTATTCTGCTCCAAGTGTCCATGTGCCCTCACCGAAGGCACCTGCGCTCTCCTCTCTGGGGACGAAGGGGTGGTGGTGGTGGGGGGAAACCTTCAGTGTGCTGGGAGAGGCAAGAACCAAGGAGAGGAGATAAGGGATAGAGGGAGAACCTCCACTCTTGCAGGGTGGCCACTTACGCATCACCAAAAGACAGGGGCAGTGTCAGGGGGCGGCCCACTAGGGCTGGAGCCCCGAATCTTTCATTTGGAGCCCCAAATCTCTGGGAGGCCACCTGCCCCACCACCCTGCTGTCCAGGGGCACTTGCTGAAAGAAAGGGCCCAGGGGCCCAGATGGTCTCTGTTGCCTCTGAGCCTCCTGGATTAGCGGGCCTCTTGCCCACATGTGCTTCACCTCCTGCTGCCCCCCACCTTGAATCTTTCTGCCTGAGGTTTTTTCCCCCCATTGAAATCAGATGCCCTCCTCTCCCCTGTCCATAGCTCCCTTTTTCCAAATAGGGGTGTCCTTAGGAAACAGGGGCCTTTAAAGACACACAGACACAGACACAGACACACACACACACAGAGAGAGAGAGAGAGAGAGAGAGAGAGAGAGAGAGACGACTTTAGAGCATACCCGGACCTTTTCAGGACCTAGGACCGACCCTGTTCCCCAGGGTCTCAGGCAGAGCAGGGTCTACATGTTTTACTGATTTTTACTGTATCCACTTCATAGATTTTTGTCTTCTATCCTGCTTTGAGAGGGTTCCACGCCCCTAAAGGTGGTCTAAAATTAATTTAGCTGGAGGGGCTCAAAACCCCAATGTGTCTTTTTGTATTCCCCCCCACCCCAAAGCTCCCCCTCCTCTGCATCTCCCTTTCTTCCCCTTCTCCAACTGTCCTGAAAATGTGGGACCAATCCTGACAATTTTAAAACAAAAAGAGATTGCCCTGCAAGCACTGACACACACCCCCTCATGAAAAACATCAGATATCAACAATTAAGGGTTTAAGTAAGGTAAAAATAATAATAATACAAAAGCCACTAATAAAATATTATAATATAATATATAATATAATGATGTAATAATTATAATATATAAGATTTTGTGTGTTTCCTCTAATAACTTTTGTACTTGACCATGCCCTTTGGTCGCCTGGCCATACCCTTGACCACGCCCTCACGTTGCCTGGCCGCGCCGTGCTGCTTAACCATACCTCTTGCAAATTCACACGTGTGTGTTCCTATTTTCATCTGTGAAATGTTGGAGGGTGTGCACATGTGACCCTCGGAGGCGAAAGGGTTCTGCACCCCTGCATGCTGCCTGATTCTTTTTTAGCTGGAGCTGACACGGACTGAACCTGGGGCCTGCACGAACTGGAAAGCGTGTGCTTTCCCACAGAGCTATAGTCTCTCCCCTGAACAGGAAGGCTTAAGTGTTCTCCAACCTTGGGTCCCCAGATGTTTTTGGCCTACAACTCCCAGCATGCCCCAGCCAGCGTAGCATGCTGGGAGTTGTAGACCAAAAACATCTGGGGACCCAAGGTTGGAGAACACTGCCTTAGACACACAATCCAACACAAGTTAGGGGTGTTTCAATCCACTGAGTTCAGTGGGCATTACGTGGTGTAGATAGGTAGAGGACCTTAGGGGTGCCAAATCTAAGGGCCTAAGCTGGTCCACTTGGGTTTCCAATTTGGCATTCTGGGATTCCCCAGATGGCCACGGCCCGCTCCCCTGGCCCCAGCCCAGTCCACTTCCTCTGACCACCAATTGGTGGTTTCCTGCCTTTTGAGGAGCTTTTTCCTCATTCTAAAAGGTTGAAACGCTCTCTTAAAGCCTAGTTACTGCCCCCAGTTACATCTTAAGCGAAAATATGCTGGTGTTTTGGATATTTTGGCTCCTCCCCACCACTGGAATGCAGCCCTCGAGAGCTTCTCTGACATGGAATTTGGCCCACACGGGCTGAAAGAGGTTCTGCACTCTGGTCTAGGTAGGTATACAAGCGAAGCTCAAGGGTAGTTATTTAAGTCCTATGACAAGCATGATTCGATGCCTGCAGTTTAGTCTTCCCTCCGCTCTTGAAGTGACAGAATCGGTGTCACCGTGAGGCAGCACCAGAGATGAGGGCATCTTAGTGACCTGATTACTGCTCCTCTGAATGTTGGGCTCTGTGATGCTATCCCCCCAATGTTTTATCGCAAAGCCACAGCGCCAGGGCCTGCACCCACGGCCTGTGGTGCTTGTTCTTCCCCTTGCTCTGGCAGAAGGACTCTTTTGCCACTGTGAGCGTGCTACAGAGATGAGCATTGTGGCCTAAATAAGCACATCTTTGTGACCTGATTTGCTCTGAAAGGCTCAGTTTGCCAGGCACAAGGACGGCCGGGCCAAGTCGATGGCACTCAGCAGGGTGCCTGAGCTGCTTGCTCATGGGTCCCTCGAACACCCTGCTGCGGCTGCCAGTTAAACCTCTAGTTCAGGGGTGTACAGAATTATGCATGGTGCGGAGAAAGTGGATAGGGGAACATTTTTCTCGCTCTCTCATAATACTAGGACCCAAAGGGTCCTAGTATCCCATGAAGCTGATTGGTGGAAGATTCAGGACAGATCAAAGGAAGTCCTTCTTCTTCACACAGCGCAGAGTTAAACTATGGAGTTCACTTCCACAGGATGAAGTGATGGCCACCAATTTGGACAGCTTTAAAAGTGGATTGGACAAATTAATTGAGGATAGGCCTATCAATGGCTACTAGTCCTGATGACTGTATGCTACCTCCAGTATCCGGGCCAGTATGCCTATGTACACCAGCTGCTGGGGAACATGGGTGGGAGGGTGCTGTTGCACTCATGTCCTGCTTGTGGGATCCCGTGGGCAGCTGTCTGGCTGTTGTGTGAACAGAATGCTGGGGCTGGATGGACCCTGGGTCTGATCCCGCAGGGCTCTTCTTATGTTCTTAGGAGTGTTCAACTTCAGATCCATGGGCCAAATCTCCAGCCCACCTGGGCTTCCCCAGTTGGCCACACCCTTTCCCACTGCTGCCCTCACCACATTTTCCTCTGACTACCAATCATATGGTGGTTTGTTGGTTTGTTTGTTTGTTTAATGATATTTATATCCCATCTTTTTTCCTGCAAGGAACCCAAAGCAGTTTACATACGGTAATCTTCCTCTTCCTCCTCTCCATTTTATCCTCACAACAGCCCTGTGAGGTAGGTTAGGCTGAGAGTCAGTGACTGGCCCAAAGTCACCCAGTGAGCTTCATGGCCAAGTGGGGACTAGAACCCGGATCACCCCAGTCACAGTCCAACACTCTCACCACTACACCACACTGGCTCTCAGGTTTCCCAGCTTTTCCAGTTTTTTCCCCCATCCTAAAAGGTTGAAATGCCGTGAACCTGCCCACCAACTGCATTCATCTTCAGAGGCCTCGCTTTGCATTCTGCCACCAGAAGGAGCCCATTTGGCTGGGATACGAGACAGGCCAGGGCCTTCTTGGTTGCAGGGTCCCAACTGTGGAACCCGAGCCAAAAGAGGTTAGCTTGGCCCCCTCATTAATGGGTTTTAGGCAGGCAGTTAAGATGCATTTTCTTCCATATACCGTTGATGCATTTTAATTCCTATTTAATTCTGGATTGGTACTGTTGGCTTGTTTTAATGCTCTCTTGTTTTAGGGTTTAATTTATCTGGACTGTCTGGTTTAATTTTGTAAATCACCCTGATAAATGAATAAAAATAATTCCTAGACCTTGCAAACCAAGGTTGTTGGAGGAAATACAGTGAGCTCACATGGCAGGTCTGACGTGCGCTGCAAATGCCTCAATTCAGATCACTACTGATGGGTGCCAAGAGGCCAGCTGAGACCTGTGAGCTAACAGGAATGGTCGGTCGATCAGTCGGTCGATCAGTCGGTCGATCAGTCAGTCTCTCTCCTCTCCTCTCCTCGGATCGAGTGTTCCTACCTCTCACTCAGCAAGGCACCTTCTCCAGTGTCCTTCCCCTACTTGTATTCCTTGGCCTGGAATCCTAAATGCACTGCCTGTGCTCTGCACCCATGACTCCTGATGGCCCTGAAGAAGCGAGGCAACTGAATGGGGCCATTTCAATGGAGTCCGAGGGACGGAGTTGGGAGCGTCTGTATCAATGTTGATCCCATAATGATTGAAGGGCCGACTTGCCCAACCTGTGCCCTCCAGATGTGTTTGGACTGCAACTCCCATCATTCTTAGGCAGCAATGACCATGCCGGCTGGGAATCATGGGAGTTGCAATCCGACACACCTGGAGGGCACCGGGTTGGGGAAGGCTCCTGTAGGGCAAGCAAGCGGCATCCTGCGATGGACTGGTCTGGCCATCGCTTTTCCCATGGAGCACCCACTAGCAGGGCGTGTGTGTGCTGAGCCGCCAATATGAGCTACTATATTTTAGTGTGCCAGTGTGGCGTAGCGAATCAGTGTGGCAGAGGGTTGGACTGGTGAAATCCGGGTTCAAATCGTTGCCCGACCAAAAAGGCAGGATGAGACATATACTCCAGAAACAATCATTCAAATGATTTAAAAATGGCCACCCTGTATGAAGTTTGGAAAGTGGCCCTAAGCTAAAGGAGCCAAACAATTTGACCTACGTGTGGAAGCCATCTAGCAAAGATACTAAAGAAACTTAACTATGGCTGGACGGCCTGGACCCAACACTCTGATCCCAGTGGAATATTTCAAGATACCTTTTACCGCAGGCTCCCCCAACATGTCACCCTCCAGATGCGTTGGACTACAAATCCCAGCATCCCCAGCCAGACACACTTGCTGGAGGACAACACATCTGGAGGGTGCCAGGTTGGGGGAAGCTGCCTTACCATACCGAACTACTCTTTTCTACCTTTAAGTACCATGTTTCAATCAATGAAGTACGCATCTTACAACTCATGTTGCATGTGCCTCTGCAGGCCGGCATTGCTTGAGCGTTCTTGTGAGGTTATCACAGGAGACCAGCGCCGCTGAAGTCTTGCTCTTTCTATCAACTGCTTTTCCCTCCTCTACTGAACCAATTATTTTATCAAAGAAGGAAACTAGGCTGGTGTAGCATGATTAGTTCCTAATAAAAGCACGTCGGCAGCCTTTAATCGCTTAATTTCCCTCTGGGCTCTTCACAATTAATTGTTTTTCCTATGTGTTCTAATATCTTCCCAGATAAAGAAGTCAAGTTAACATGACCGTAATTTCCTTGGCTTCACCTTCTTCCCTTTTTGAAAGGAGAGGTGCTCAGCAGTGCCGGCTCCGGGTTCTTGAGGGCCTTCGGACAGGATACCCGCAATGGGCCCAATCCCTCAGTGAGTCTCCCTTCTCACTGCTGTGGTCACCAGCTGCCCTTGCTCATCGTCTTTCTCATCATTGCTAGCGCTTGCTTGCTTGCTTGGCAGCCAGAGAGCCAGGGAGCGAGCAGGCCGCGGCATCTCCTGCTCCTCCTCCTCCTCACTACCACTTTTCAGGGATGGGGACTCGGACTCCAGGACTCGACTCGTGAGTCGGACTGAGTCCCCCCTCTGACTCGTGTCCCACTCGAGTCCCAATGTTTTTAATGGGACTCGAGACTCGACTCGGGACTCGAGACCAAGGACTCTTCAACATCCCTGGGCTGTGCCAGAAGGAGTGGAGAGAAGTGCGATCGCCGGCGAAGATTTTATTTTTTAAAATCATTCTCCTAAAATGCAACCTTTCAGACACTTTGGGTTTGGCTGCCTCTGCCTGCCTGCCTGCTTTGGGGTTCCCTGCCTCCTCTGCCTGCCTGGTTATTTTGGGTTTGTCTGCCTGGTCTATTCTTGTCAAAATCAGTGGCAGAGTTTTGAGATAAAAAGGCACACTTGTGCCTAGAACTTATTTAAGCCACACATCTGAAGTAGCCTTATTTTGTTGGGAAAACCCCCCATTGATTTTAATAGGGACTCGTGGAGTCAGCTTTGGGAGTGACTCGGGACTCGTGAGTCACCATTTTGGACCAAGGACTCGGACTCGAGACTCGGGTCCAAAGACTCGTGACTCGACTCGTGACTCGAGACCAAGGACTCCTCAACATCCCTGCCACTTCTGCCTGGGCCAGAGCGAGAGGCAGGAGAACAAGCAGGTTGCCAGCAGCAGGAGGAGCAGCAACTCCAGGGGGCCCTTCAGTGGGGCCCTGCTGGGGTGCAGGCCCTCATCATGTGCCCGACCATGCCTACCCTTGACGCCGACCCTGGCACTGGTGAAGAGCAGGAGCAAGTCCGGGGGGGAGGGGCTCTAGTCAGCGGCCCTCTGCTGGGATATGGGCCCTCGGCAGGTGCCCGACCTATTTCATTTTCATTTCATTTATTTCATTTCTATACCGCCCCACAGCCGAAGCTCTCTGGGGCGGTTCACAATTCATACATAAAAACAACAATAAAAAACATACAATATAGTTAACAATATACAAACCCTGGTGCTCAAGACACTTTTTCTCTTCTCCACAGATCACAATAGTTGTCCACAGGGACTCAAATATGGTGGCAAGCGCTTTGGGGATTCCCCCAAAAGAATTTCGCAATGCCTGTGGGGCAGAGATGAAAGGGTGTGTGTGTGTTTGTGTGTGTGTGTGTGTGTGTGTGTGTGTCGTGGGAGGAGAGAATGGTTTGGAAACATGCTCCTGCGTAACATTTCAGACGGAACACAGCTCCAGCAGAATGGGTCTGCCAACGAAGCTATTACAACTGACTATTGCAACTCGGGGTAAAACTTGTTGCAACCCTTTCGCCAGCCCTACCAGCATGAGGCTCCAGCACCAGTATGCACGCAAGGAGGAGGGGATCCTGCTAGCTTTCTTCTGAGGTGGGGCATGATGTTTGCATGGTGGGGCGTGATGTTTGCATGATGGCTGAACCCAGGGTGTGTTATTCTGGATGGATGAAGAATCATCATCATCATCATCATCATCATCATCATCATGCGATCACTCGTGACCGAGTAAGATTGTCTTCCAGGATAAAAGGAGGAAATTCTAAAGAAGATTGTGTAGACTCTAGCGATGGGTCCATAAGTGACTGTGGAGGCCAATTCTAGATCCACACAGTACGAGGACACAGGTTACCAGATGGAAGATGGTCCTGTAAAGGATTCATTTGACGTGCTTTTCGCTTAGCACGTTTCTCCCTTTCACCTTGCACTCGGGCTTCTTCAAAGTCCATGGAACCTTTGTGAAAGGCCAACCTCCATTTAGATCGTTCATGGGCCAGAGCTTCCCAGTTTGCCATGTTTATATTGCATTTTTTTAGATTAGCCTTATGAACATCTTTAAATGGATGCAGAATAGAAAGACGTGCTCTCATAGAAGTCTGTCGAGCTACTGGGGACCGGGGGCGGCAGCAGTAGCTAGCAGTGGCATGCAAAATGGTGACACTGCTCTTTTCCAACAGACAGTCGGAAGGTATTTCAAAAGAAGTTCGAACATGCTTTTAAAAGAGCGCCTCGCCTCTTGCATTAGTCATCTGCACAGGTTTGCTTCCAAGCTCAGGAACAGGAACATGGGAAGAACAGGAAGCTGCCATGTATTGAATCAGACCATTGGTCCACCTAGTCCAGTATTGTGAACACTGATTGGCAGGGGCTCTCTTAAGATTTCAGGCAGGAGCTTATCTAGCCCTACCCAGAAATACCAATGATTGAACCTGGGAGCTTCTACATGGAAAGCACATGCTTTACCGTACTGAGCTATGGCCCAACATATCTGATATCAAAACAGGAAGCTGTCCTACACTGAGTCAGACTATGGTTCTACGGTATCTAGCTCAGGATTGTCAACACCAGGGATGGGCAGAAAATAGATCTCCAGATGTTTCGGACTTGAATTCCCAGCATTCCTGGCCATGTTGACAGGGGCTTCGGTGAGTTGAAGTATAAAACATCTGGATAGCTACCGTCCCACCCCTGGTCTACATCGAGTGGCAGCAGCTTTCCAGAGCTTCAGTCAGAGGTCGCTCCCTACCTCACCTGGAGATGCCAGGGATTGAACCTGGGTGGGGGATCTTTTGTGCTCTGACACTGAGCTATGGCCTAGGTGCTGTTTTTAACCTTTAAGGCTCTTTATGGCTTGGAACTCAAGTCCCTAAAGCAGTGTTCTCCAAGCTTGGGTCCCCAGATGTTTTTGGCCTACAACTCCCAGCATGCCCCAGCCAGTGTAGCTGGCTGGGGCATGCTGGGAGTTGTAGGCCAAAAACATCTGGAGACCCAAGCTTGGAGAACGCTGCCCTAAAGGATCACCATCTCCCATGTCAATCTTTCCGCGCAGTGAGATCTTCCGCCGAGGCCCTTCTCAAGCACTACCACCATCTGAGACCAGACGGGGGGGACCTAAAGAGAGAGCTTTTTCATTGGTAGCACTTCAGTTGTGGAAATTCCCTCCCCACGGAAGCTCACCTGGCCCCTAGGATTCTTCCAGACTGGCAGCTCCTAGTGCTAGCAAGTAGCAGGGATGTTGAAGAGTCCTTGGTCTCGAGTCACGAGTCGAGTCACGAGTCTTTGGACCCGAGTCTCGAGTCCGAGTCCTTGGTCCAAAATGGTGACTCACGAGTCCCAAGTCACTCCCAAAGCTGACTTCACGAGTCCCTATTAAAATCAATGGGGTTTTTTCCCAACAAAATAAGGCTACTTCAGATGTGTGGCTTAAATAAATTCTAGGCACAAGTGTGCCTTTTTATTTCAAAACTCTGCAACTGATTTTGGCAAGAACAGACCAGGCAGAAAAACCCAAAATAACCGGGCAGGCAGAGGAGGCAGGGAACCCCAAAGCAGGCAGGCAGAGGCCTTTGTCTTGGACAATTTAACTGTTGAACTGGTCAAGAAGAGACCAGGCAGGCAGAGGAGGCTGGGAACCCCAGACAGGCAGGCAGAGGCAGCCAAACCCAAAATGTCTGAAAGGTTGCATTTTAGAAAAATGATTTTAAAAAATAAACTTGCTGTACTTCCTAAAACTTATCCATGTTGCATTTGATGAACATGATTTTTTCTAAATGTTTGGCCCCCATTCTGGAACGGTGAGATCTCATCACAATTCCACCTTCACTGAACACCCGCTCCACTGGTGATGAACTTGCTGGAACCAGAAACACACTCAGAGCAGCCACACAGAGGAATCTCAGGTCCTCCTTCTGCCTCTCCCAAGTACGCAACACATCAATCAAAATAAATCTTGACACACTGTTGGGGCTGCACTCCTGGTAGCCGTCCATAGTGGCCGAGCAGCGGCACACCTTGCTTCCATGCGCTCTTCGCCAGCAATCACGCTCCTCTCCACTCCTTCTGGCACAGCCCAGGGATGTTGAAGAGTCCTTGGTCTCGAGTCCCGAGTCGAGTCTCGAGTCCCATTAAAAATATTGGGACTCGAGTCCGAGTCGAGTCCGAGGGGGGACTCAGTCCGACTCATGAGTTGAGTCCTCGAGTCCGAGTCCCCATCCCTGGCAAGTAGCAATCAAAGGGCATTGTGCAGCTATTCTGGCTTTTCTCCTCAATGGATTTTTGGTGGAAAGAGTGGGGAAATGCAGAAGGGTTACATGTCATCTGGACCGCCTATAAAATTCTGTGAATGAGGCAGAACAACTGCACGATCAAAGCCTCTGGAACCACCCCCTCCCACTCTGGAGGCATTCAAGGTGCAGCTGGACAGCCATCTGTCAGGGATGCTTTGACCTGGATTCCTGCATCGAGCAGGGGGTTGGACTCGATGGCCTGGTAGGCCCCTTCCAACTCTACTTTTCTATGATTCTGTTATCCTTTAGGCATCAGGTTAAGATGTTTTGTTTCTTGCATGCATTTTAATAAAGTGAATTTTAGTAGATGAAGTGAAATTTATTTTAAACATTGGAATGAGTCATCTACCGCTGAATTATATTGAATTTTAATGTATTGTTTTAATTCTGTGGTCTTTGACTTCATCACATTATTGTGTAATTATTATTACTGTTGGATTGACTTTATTGTAGGCCAATCTGAGATAGATTTATGGAGTGTATAGAAATGCCTAAATAAATCAGCCACTTTTGAGGTGCTCGGGTTTTTTTTAACCCCATCCCCTCGCACCAGTTACCGATTAGGGCAGTGTTCTCCAACCTTGGGTCCCCAGATGTTTTTGGCCTACAACTCCCAGCATGCGGGAGCCAAGGTTGGAGAACACTGGATTAGGGGGATCACCCCACTGCTGTTATTGTATCCTGGGCCCTCCTAAATCCTCCAGGAGGCTTTTTCAAAGCTGGTGTGACTCCTCGCATAACAACATGAGTTGGAAAAACGGTCTGTTGGCATTGTCCAATGCAGCCACAGCTCTTCCCAGCCTCCAAGCTGTGGGGTGCCGACAAGCCTCACTCTTGATGCAGCACTATTTGGGTTGTTGGACGTGATTTGCCTCCTGGGAAGGTAGCCCAGAGCGGAGCAGCCAAATCCTATGATTTGCGGCGCCAGCATTTCAAATGGTTTCCAAGATTCCCACATTTCTGGAGCAAGTGTAGAAAAGTCAAGACCCAAACGGAAGGAACGGGGCCTGCAAGCTTGAATTGATTAACCGCTCTGTTTAATCAACTACAGCTTGATTGTCAAGATTAAAATGCGTCTCCCCTGATTAATTAGAGGCACGGCAACAAGAAACGCCTTGCAGGAGTCAGGGCTGTGAAAGGGCCCATCGCAAACAGGCGATCTCCCTCCTCTCCCTTTGCCAAACTGAATGAGAAAGCACATTTAAAGATGGCTTTTCTTCCCATCATACTCAGTGCTAAGAAATTGCTTGTCTTTCAAGGTGAAGCGGACACCGCGCAGCTGAAATCAGTGGAGTGCCTCCCATCTTAATTTTTTTTTTATTTTCAGTACAAAAAATGCAAGCTCAGAGGCACTGGACATTCCTTATAGTACGGAATAAACTCCGCTATGGAAACTTTTCTTGCCCCTGTCCCCAGTATCAGAAGCTATAATTTCTTACCCTTCTTAAACCCTCCTGTGGCTGTGGGTAGCAGGGGACTGGAACTCGCACTTTATAAAGGGTGAGATATGCACTGTGTGTAGTGCACAGACACAACATGTTCTCCTCTCTCCATTATAGGTGAGCTGTTGTGCATATTATGCAGAATGGAGTAGAAGAACCCTGGAGTGTACTAACTCAGACTGCGGGGGGGGGGGGGAGAGCATGTTTTTGAATACTTCCCTCCCCAGCCTCCATGGAAAGGTCCTTGCAGGAAGGTTTGTTTGCTTCATGTGGGGGAGCATCTAAAAATATGAGCACCCCCTCCCCCAGGGGAGAAATTAAGACCTCTCTCTTGCACACACTCACACGCGTGTGTGTGTTTACTCGTGCAGGGCATGGTATACATACGCCTATGTATACCCATCTTGTTTCCAGGAGAGAGCAGGTAACTAGCCAATAAAACCAATGAGAAAATCAACATAGTCTGGGGTGGGGTGTAACCCCCACTAAATTTTGGATGAGAATGAGTTAAGCTGACCTCATTCTGGCTTAAACCTGCTGGGTAAAAAGCCAGACCCAAACCAGAACGTGGAAATTTCTCTGGCTTGGGTTTGGATGGCTTTCTAAGGGCTACGCTGAGAACATCTACAAAACCAATTCTTCTCCCTCAACCTCCCCGCCCATGCACAACTTTGGCTTTACCCTGCCTCACAACCAGGGGCGGGCACCCCCACTTCTTGAAGGGGTTGCTGAGATGGTGCTGAGCCACTGCAAAAGCACAGGCTCAAGCACACAAGCCAGGGACTACGTGGCAGCTGCAGCAGCAGAATGTAAACTCGAGCTGGCTGGGAAGGAGCTTCTGCAAGCCAAATGGGGCTGGCTCAGAGCAGAAGAAGCGGGAGGCAAGGCTGGGAAGAGTTTTATATATCTATTTATACATTTCCTCAGACACTTCCCCCAAAATGTGCTCAGGTGGCAGTGGCGCAGATCATAAAAATAAATAAATGCATCAAACAAGACAATCATTAAATAAAGCACCAAGAAAGCAGACATCAGTTTAGATATTTAGCCAGAGCCTGGTGGGGGAACTAACATTAAACATCTAAAGACGCAATCCTATGCATGTTATCAGGAAAAAGGCCTACAACTTCCAGCATGCTAGCTGGGGCATGCTGGGAGTTGTAGGCCCCTTTTTTCTGTCTAAACATGCATAGGATTGCACCCTAAGGAAATAAAATCCCAAAGGGGTCTTCCTGGATCTGGAGCTATGGGAAATTAACGTGGCAGCCAGACCCAACCAGTTGGCCTAAGTTTATGGGAGAGCCTTGGGACTTGGTGCTACCTTGCCTGACCTGCAGCATACATTCTAGCTGAGTTTTTATTATTGTGGTCTTGAGTAACCCCCAAGCAATCTGGAAAGATTTGATCCTCTTGACTTTCCCATTCAACTTCCGTTTTACCAGTCCCCTCATTTAAGGGACGTTTCCTCTTCTGAAGTCAAAGGTGACTGGGTTGGACTTCCTCTGTAATTTTATACTTTGTTAAAAGGCTAGATACCCTCAGTGACTGTGCCCTAGGAGTTGGTCATGGATGATTATCCTAACATTACCTTGAATCAACAGGAACAGATATGAGTACTGCAGCAACATGGCCCCTGTATCTGATCCCAATACATAGCAGGGCAGCAGAACTCTGCACCAGCTGTAGCTCTGAACAGTCTTCAAGGAGAGCCTCACATAGTACAACCCATTACGGCAATCAATCCTAGAGATTAGCAGAGTATGGACAATGGATAGATCTCTTCCTCAAGAATGGGTCACATCACATCTAGTGTAACAGATGTAATTTGCAAGTGAGACTTCTGGCCAGAGCAATCCTCTGAACACTGAGGAGCAAGACTGGATCCAGCAGAACTGCAGGCAGGGACTCTCTTGTTTGACTGATTGTATGCAAGCAAGCCACTCCGGGAGCCTTTCTTGTTGGCAATCAGGATAAAAAATACTTTAAATAAATAAACAGGGTACTCTGCCAATGACTGAAGAGAGACACACCCATCAATACAGATTTAACGCTTTATTCAAAGGAATGCTGGCCCTCCTCACACGCATGCTGCTGCTGTTGCCCCTGCAACGTTCCTGCAGAGCATGAAGTTAACTACTTGGCGGACACTTTTTTTTTTAAATTGTGGGGAAAGGCTTTACAAAAAACTAGAGTGGGGGAACTCCAGAGCGAGAGGAGGCTGACGGGCAACTTCACTCACCAGGGGTTTGACACTGAGACGATGTGCGGCTGCAGAGGGTCCTTGAGAAGAAAACCTTTCCGTTGCACAAGCAGGCCGCGCAAGCCTACCACCGTCAGCATCCCAGGGCTGGTGCCCCAATGGAATCAGTGCCCAGCCGGCGGGCATGAGCAGGCAAGGCGTTACTTCCACAGCACGATGTCTGCCTCGCCCATCCGAACTACCAGGAGCCTGAAGACCTGGAAAATCGCTACTGCGGCCCCACCGTGGGCAAGCAGCTACCGACAAAGCACCGAGCAGAACCATGCTGGTGCCGGCTGCACACAGCAGCCCCTTGGCAGGCAAATAATCTGCCATGGCGACCTCGGTTCACTTATTTACTAGTGTGGTGAAAAAGGAAACCCAGAGAGATTTCCGGTCATAGAGATACTGTCTTCTGGGGTTGGCCGGATTAGAGGCATTGTTAGGATCGGGCTCTGCAGCAGTCTCAGGGTTTCATGGTGCTCAAACGGATGTCGCGCTCATGCTCGAACTGCCGGTGATCAACCCTCTCCAGAAATGCTTTCCTCTCGAGGTACCTGCAAGAAAGGAGACATGGAGTCAGCTCCAGGGACCACAAAAAGCAAGCTGAGAGCCAGTGGGAGAAATACAGAAAGGCGTGGCCACCACTCTTACAGGAGGCTTCAGGGTCTCACTTCCCCACCACCACTCTAGCTTTTTGCACTCCTAGGCACCTGCACAGAGCTAGGCAAGAATTGTCCGCTCCCCTTGCAGAGGGACCCTGGTGTGCCCAAGTGGCCGGCAAATCCTCTCCTGCCCACGTGCAAACACATCTTGGCAACAACTTTGTATGTGGATTAAGATGTGGGAAGCATTGTGGAGCTAAATTCTTTCACCTGTCTTTTTAGAAATAACCCAAATTACCCAGCTAATTACAAGCTATAAATAATTTTCCATAATGACATTGGAGGCACGTGCTAGTGAAGTAACGTGCATTTTGGTGGAATCTTCAACCGTCCCTCATTGGACTCTGCGTGACATCACAAGGCCTCCTATCGCTCCCGCATCCCAGGAGCTCTCATGACGCCTGTCCTACATGATGCCAGGCGCACAGAGCAAAACCTAAGGGGCATCTCCCATGTTGCGTGGCCTAGATAACACCATAATGAGGCACAGCTTGCGAGCCCATGGGGGTTAGGTCCTTCTCCTCCTCCCTGCAAAAACCAGGCCAGGCCAGAACAAGGCACAGTTCTGGTTCCACGAACTTGGAGCTCACTGCAGTCTCATGGTGCGCGCACACCATTTGGTCATGGGGACCACAGGTATCTGCTACCCACTTGAAGCACTGAGCTGGAGCCTTATGTTCATGCAGAGCACCACAAGTGTCAAAAACCCTGGGAAAGATGTGCTGCTGCTCCTGCTCTACCTGGTGGCCAAGAGCAGCCAGGCGTAGGGCTTCAGAGAGCTGCCAGGGGAATAACCCAGACCCTTACCCTTCTTTCCCTCGGTTATGGATGGCCAGCTCGTCACCGATGCCCTCCTCTTCTTTGAAGCTCTCCCAGTCGAGCTTGGATTTCTCCAGTGTGCTCATCTTCTGCTTTTTGGCACCGATCTTGCCCAGCAGGCTGTTCATGCCACTCGGCCGCTTCATTCTGACAAGAGATAAAGGCACAAAAACAAGGTGGGTTCAAAAGGAGCCCAGGCAAAATCCAAGCCCACTTGGGAAGTGGCACTTCTTCAGAGTCCGGCATCCATGAAATACTCTCTCTGCCGCTAAAACCTGCCTTCCCGAACCTAGTGCTGTGTTGGACTACAACTCCCATCACCCACGACCATGTGTTAAAGAGTACATTGGCAATGCTGGGAGTTGCAGTCCCACACATCTGGAGGGCACCACGCTGGAAAACGCTATCTAGAATTCTTCCAGGGTTGCCCAAGCCACCATGAGTCCGGCACCCTACCACAGCACAGCAGCCGAGAGACTGGGCCGCAAACCAGGAAATCTCTGGTTCAAATCTCTTCTTCTGTAACCCTGCCCCCTTTCCCTCTTTCAGCTCATCCCTTAATAGAAGGATATAATACCAACCTGCCATACAAGGCTGTTGTAAAGGTTGCTGAGAGAATGTATGCCAAACACTCTGAACCCCCTAAAGCACAGCCAAAAAAAGTTATGAGATGTTATGAGTACCAGTGCAAGTCCTACAGAGCAAAAGAAGATGGAAAGCATGGGCACAGCACTCTGTCCTTTCCTCGAAACCCGCATCCCTCGACAGGATGCACCCGGACAGGGCAGTTGTGCACTGGACTCCCCCAGGTCAGCCCCATGGAATCTTGGGTCTCAGTTTCATTATCAAGGAACCCCTCTGAACCAGCCATGCTGACTGGGGCATGCTGGGAGTTGTAGTGCAACCATCAGGAGGGCACCAGGGTGGCGAGAGCTGCCCTTCTGACTCAGGCAGAAAAGGGCCTTTCCCATCACCTGCTCCCTGATCCTTTTAAGTGGTGATACCTGGGACATTCATTCTACATACAAAGCATGTGGCCTACCACAGAGCTATGATCCATTTTGTCATCAAGTCCAGCAGCTGGAATGGACAACCCAGAAACACTGCAAGACCTTACACGTGCTTCAACTACTCAGATAACAAGAGGGCACAGCCCATCAGAGGGAACACTGTGTAAGCTAGTGTGGTGTAGTGACTAGAGTATTGGACTAGGACTCAGGAGACGCGGGTTCAAGTCCCCACTCAGCCATGAAGCTCACCGGGTGACTTGGGGCCAGTCAAGGACTCCCAGCCTAACTAACCTCACCGGGGGTGGGTGGGTTTGTACAGATGAAACAGAGAGGAGGATCATGTAGGCTCCTGGAAGGAAAAGATGGGATATAAATGGAACAAAGAAATAAATATAAGAAGAGAACTGGCCATCATCTATCAATGCCAAGGGAGGGTGGTGGCAGCAGCTGCTCTCTGCTTGACTCTCAAGTGTTCAGCACCCACTGAAAGGGGGGAGGGGAGAGAACAACCGTGGTGCTATCCAGCAAGGCCATCCCCACATTCTTAATCCATTAAAATTCTTCAGTGCATTCATCCTACCAATTAGGCCCCCGTCTTCCTCATTTTAGAAATGGGGGACAGAGGAGAAAAATAATTTCTTGCCTCAAAGCACACCATGGATCGACGAGTGGCACAGGTGAGCCTTGTCAGCCAAATCTCATTCTGCTAGCCAGAATGGCTCGGTGCTGCCTCAAGCTTCAGAGGCAACATGTCTCTGAATGCCAATTGCTGGGGACCTGCAGTGTGCGATGGCTCTTGCTCTCATGTCATAGAAATCATACAAAAGTAGAGTTGGAAGGGGCCTACAAGGCCATCGAGTCCAACCCCCTGCTCAATGCAGGAATCCAAGTCAAAGCATCCCTGACAGATGGCCGTCCAGCTTCACCTTGAATGCCTCCAGAGTGGGAGAGCCCACCACCTCCCTAGGTAGTTGGCTCCATTGTCTTATTGCTCTGACAGTCAGGAAATTTTTCCTGATGTTTAGGTGGAATCTGGATTCCCGTAACTTGAGCCCATTATTCCGTGTCCTGCAAACTGGGATGATCGAGAAGAGATCCTGGCCCTCCTCTGTGTGACATCCCTTCAAGTACTGGAAGAGTGCGATCATATCTCCCCTCAGTCTCGTCTTCTGAAGGCTAAACATGCCCAGTTCTTTCAGTCTCTCCTCATAGGGCCTTGTTTCCAGTCCCTTAATGATCTTTGTTGCCCTCCTCTGAACCCTCCCCAGTTTGTCTACATCCTTCTTAAAGTGTGTTGCCCAGAACTGGACACAGTACTCAAGATGAGGCCTAACCCGTGCTGAGTAAAGGGGAATTACTATCACTTCATGCGATTTGGAAGCTATACTTGTATTAATGCAGCCCAAAATAGCATTTGCCTTCTTTGCAGCCACATCGCATTGCTGGCTCATATTCAGTCATATGCACACATGATAATGCCCAAAGTCCACCTGTGGATACAGAATCCTATTTTTTGCTCTCAGACCTGTGGAAAAAGCCACAAGGCTAAGAACATAAGAAGAGCCACACTGGATCAGACCAAAGGCCTCTCTAGTCCAGCATTCTGTTCGAACAGCAGCCGAACAGATACCTACGGGAAGCCCACAAGCAGGACATGAGAGCAAGAGCACCCTCCCACTTGTCTTCCCCAGCAACAGGCATATGGAAACATACCTGCCTCCTATACTGGGAGTTATAGGCATCATTGGTAAGTTATGTGTCCACAGTTGCAGAGACACCTTGTATTGCCAACACACAGCTTTCCTGTTTAAAAAAACATCAAAATATTTAAACACTTGAGCCTGTCACCAACTCCCGTTCCTTTGCTCTGCACCAGCAAAGCACAATGGCCACTGCTTGCCAAGTGTCACCGAACTTTCTGCTGCCTATTCTTCCAACACCAGCACAATTCTGGAAGAAAGCCACAAAGCACAGGCATTTGCTCAGTGGGGGATTCCACCCCTTAAGTGACGAGGGAGCGGTGCCCTCCAGATCCCACATGGCCTTAATGGGGCCGCAGCAGATCAATCACCGAAGACGTGGAAAACGCAGATGCAAACTTGCCTGAACTATCGGCAGAGCCTCAAGCTTGCAGTTTATTTGCATTCCTGGGATAACTTCCTTTCTACCAACTGAGAAGCTGGAGAGGAAATGACTTGCATTCTAAGGCAGGTGGGGGCAGGGGAAACCATGGCAGTGTTCAGGATATTTACTGGAAGACCCTGAGTCACCAAGAGAAAAACATTTTCCAGCCCTTTTGTTATCAAGGTTCAGCCCACATTCAGGACTTCCAGGTGTGCAACCCTCTCTCGTCTCTTCCGAGCCTGTGAATTCAGTGCAGTCTGAAAGACAAATCCAGAGCCACGTCTGTGTTCAGACAGGCTGAATGTTTTAGCATATTTTAAATCCACAATTCCGCTGAGCAGCTCAGGTCAGCATGCACAGCACTCCCACCCCCAGGTTTCTCCTCAAAACAATCCTGTGGAGTAGGTGAGGGATATCGTACATCGTGGACACAGGGAGTGAGTGGGAGGAGGCCAATGGCAGCCCGGTTTTGTGGGATCGGTTTCGGCTTCTTCCTTCTGATGAAGTGGACAAGGTGCTTTCATCTGTGAGGCCGACCACCTGCTTGCTTGACCCTTGCCCGTCCTGGCTCATCATGAGCTGCAGGGAGAGACTGGGTGAGGGGATCAAGGCGGTGGTGAATGCCTCCCTCGAGGAGGGAGTGATGCCATCAGCCCTCAAGGAGGCAGTAATAAGACCTCTTCTAAAGAAACCCTCCTTGGATCCCCAGGATCTGAACAACTTCCGCCCAGTCTCCAATTTACCATTTCTGGGCAAGGTGATCGAGCGGGTGGTGGGTGCTCAGTTGAAGGCACACTTGGATGAAGCCGATTATTTAGATCCGTGCCAGTCGGGCTTCAGGTCTGGACATGGGACGGAGACGGCCTTGGTGGATGATATGAGGAGGGCTTTGGATACGGGCGAATGCTCCTTTCTAGTCCTCCTCGATCTCTCAGCGGCTTTTGATACCGTTGACCATGGTATCCTCCTGGACCGTCTGGAGGGGTTGGGCTTGGGAGGCACTGTATTGCAGTGGTTCCGGTCCTTCCTCTCTGGAAGGTATCAGAGGGTAGTTCTCGGGGAAGAGGCTTCGGACCCTCGGCTGCTCACTTGTGGAGTGCCGCAGGGTTCCATCCTCTCCCCGATGTTATTCAACATCTACCTCAAGCCGCTGGGAGCTATCATCAGGAGGTTTGGGGTGCAGTGTCATCAGTATGCGGATGACACGCAGCTCTACCTCTGTTTTAAGTCCTCACCGAGGTTGGCCGTTGAGACCCTGTCCAAGTGCCTGGAGTCAGTGGCTGGCTGGATGGGAAGGAACATGCTGAAACTGAACCCCGACAAGACCAAGGTACTTCTGGTGGGGGACAAGGGAAGGTTAGAGGATGTTGACCTGGTGCTGAATGGGGTACATCTACCCCTGAAGGACCAGGTCCGCAGCTTGGGGGTCATTCTAGGCTCCCAGCTGTCCATGGAGGCTCAGGTGGCAGCTGTGAGCCGGGCAGCGCTGTATCAACTCCATCTGATACGGCAGCTGCGCCCCTACCTTCCTAATCACCTGCTCCCATCAGTGGTTCATGCCTTGGTCTCCTCTCGCCTAGACTACTGTAATGCGCTCTACGTGGGGTTACCCTTGAAGACGGTCCGGAAGCTTCAGCTGGTACAGAACGCGGCGGCTCGCCTGATTAAGGGCAGCCGCCGGCGTGATCACATCACGCCAGTGCTTAATGAGTTGCACTGGCTACCAGTTGCTTGCCGAGCCGAATTCAAGGTGTTGGTTTTGACCTTTAAAACCCTACACGGCTCCGGCCCAGCTTATCTCAAGGAGCGCCTCCAGCAACATCAAGGAGGCCGCTCAACAAGGTCTGCCACGGACGGCCTTCTCCTTATCCCATCAGCCAGAGCATCCAGGCTGGTGGGGACTAGGAAGAGGGCCTTCTCTGTGGCGGCCCCCACATTATGGAACTCCCTCCCTAATGACCTTCGCCATGCCCCCTCTGTGATGAGCTTCCGCCGTGCATTAAAAACATGGCTGTTCAGGTGGGAATATGGGGTGGGTTAGGTTTTTAATAAGAATTTTTTATATTGTTTTAATCATTATATTTTATTGTGTTTTACTGTATTTTAATTGTACATCGCCCAGGGTGGCCGGATGGCCGGCCAGATGGGCGATTAATAAATATAATAAATAAATAAATAAATAAATAAAATAAAATAACAACTGTACTAAGGCTGCGGCTGAATGTGGATTTGAACCTGGGTCTCCCCAAACCCAGTCCGACACTCTAACCACTATCCCCAAAAGGTGAAGAGTAAGGGCAAGGTCACGAGGCACCAAGGCAGCGGAGCCGTCGACTGGGAAAGGATTGGGCCCTGTTTCCACGTGCCTTGTGAGGAAACCTGGCCACTTAAGCATACGTGTGCACCATTTACGTTTGATGTACCATTGTGTGCGTTTTGCATTCTGGGATCTGTGCCCAACTGCATGAGATGGGAAGCGGCCTCGATTCATCCAGGGGTTGTAGGCTCTTTCAACTCCTTCCAATAAGCTGCTGAAGTGAATCAAGAGGTCATTATGCCAGGATGGCGACTATGTAAAACCTGATTCAGCCATGGGCTTAGCTGTCCTGGGCAGGTGAAGCATAATAATTGGACTTTTAGGAAACAACGAGCCAAAGTAATAGCTACCAAGTCATGGTGGCTCTATATTCTGTAAATCCATGCAATGTCTGGAATTCGGGAAGATCTTCAAACCGGGCACAGTCCTTTATTTTAAAAGTTCAAGCCCAGGAGAAAGCGTATTCAATTTAAAAAATAGTTTGGTTTAACATATCTGTTAAGGGCTTTCCGTGTTCACTCGCGCTCGAATATTAACTTTTAGTATTGCTATTTTAAACTGCATTTTTAAATTTGGTTTTAACATTTTTTAATTACATTGTTTTTATTGTTGGCTTTTATGCAGATTTTATTGTATGGATTGTTGTGAACCGCCCAGAGAGCTTCGGTTGTGGGGCAGTATAGAAAATAAATAAATAAATAATATCTCCAGCAGTATCAGAGCTTGCCCTGGGACTGGAGAGCAGAAAAGAAGCACACTCTGGCTTCTGGCATCAGCCAGGGGACCGAGGGCCACTGAGAGACTGCACCCCCTGCTTCCCCCTCCCTGCCAGAAAGAACATTTGGCTCCAACTGCCTGTAGCCCTGGGACTGCAGAAGTCAGGCCCTGGCCATCGGCCAAATAACCACCAATTGCTACTCAAGCAAGAACACCAGCAAGGGAAGGTCAGCCTGGCCTGGAGCACATTTAAATACCCACTTCTAGCTCAACCACTTTGCTCTGGCCTTGGAAAACCGAGCTCCCTCCTCTCCACTCCACTCCCCTTCCCTTGCATATTGTGCTTTTAGTCGGTAAGCCTGATGGGAAGGCCTGCCTCTTTTTTTAAATTATTGATGCGAGTCGCTTTGGGAGTCAATAATTTATCTTAAAAGCAGGATAAAAATAGAGTAAATAAATAAATGCCCGTGACTGGGGCACACGAGAGGGAGGGTGCGATTGCGCTCATGTCCTGCCATGGGCTTCCCATTAGGGCAGTGTTCTCCAACCTTGGGTCCCCAGCTGTTTTTGGCCTACAATTCCCAGCATGCCCCAGCCAGCGTAGCTGGCTGGGGCATGCTGGGAGTTGTAGGCCAAAAACAGCTGGGGACCCAAGGTTGGAGAACACTGCATTAGGGCATCTGCTCGGCCACTGTGGGAACAGAAAGCTGGGTTAGATGGGCCTTTGGTCTGATGCAACACGGCTCTTATGTTCTTACGAGCCGGAGCGAGCAGCCATAGCTCAGTGAACGGAACGTATCTTTTGCATGCAAAAGGTCCCAGATTCAACTGCTGGCGCCTCCTGTTGAAAGGATGCCAGGCGGCGAGTGGCGGGGATGACCTCCACCTGAGGCCCAGGACAACTGCTGCCTGCCAAAGTACAGGATGCTGCCCTAGATGGACCATGACCCCAGTGGATAGAAGGCAATTCATGTGTACATTCGTCAGGAGGAGGAGTGCATGAATCACTCTCAAGCGAAGAAGCAGAAGTGGCTGCGGGGACACTACAAGGCAGTGTGCTTTTATAAGATGACTAAGATGACTTTAAGAGAGCCAGTGTGGCGTAGTGGTGAGAGCGTTGGACTGGGACTCGGGAGATCCGGGTTCTAGTCCCCGCTCGGCCATGAAACTCACTGGGTGACTTTGGGCCAGTCACTGGCTCTCAGCCTAACCTACCTCACAGGGTTGTTGTGAGGATAAAATGGAGAAGAGAAGGAGGATTATGTAAGACGCCTTGGGTTCCTTGCAGGAAAAAAAGGTGGGTCATAAATTATTATTATTATTATTATTATTATTATTATTATTATTATTATTATTTAAGGTCCCCAGAACAAGCAGCCCACTCTTCAGCCTAGTAGATTTTAACTAACAGCAGTGACCAATTCAGCGAAAGGACATGTAATTCCTCTTATTCCCAATGGAGTAAGTGAGGGACACCTCTCTGTAGGTCAGGGATGCAGAACTCCCAACCCACAAACTTAATACAGCCCACTGGACTCCTCAATGCAGCCCAGAGAACCTCCTTTGGTTCCTCCAGCAGGTGCCCGGCACCGGTGCCAATTCCCAAGTGCAGCCCGCGTCCGCTCTCTTGCACCCTTCCAGGCCCCCTTAAGTGGGGCACAAACGTGCAGAGAGCAACTCATGCCGAGGAGAGTTTCAGAGCAGGTGCTGGTCACTCCTCCGCAGCCAGCACAGCAATCTGGCATCATCAACCCCTTCTCCGCATTCCTACAGCAAAAGGAAGGGCCTGCCAGGAAAACAAAAACAAAAAAACAAGGAACAGGCAATAGCAGAGCAGTCTGAAGGTCGCTTTGCACTTGAAATCTGTTGGGCCTCTCTGGCTTCCTCCTGGCTGTGCCACGTGGGACCTGACACTGCCCTGGTGGGACGCTTCGAGGGGAGGTGTCCCAATGTCCCCTTGCAGGATCCAGGTGATAACACAATAAGCACCAGCCGAGACAGGCATTTATCCCTTTCACCAGAAGCCAAAGGCGGTGATGCCATTTGCATCAGCAAAATCCCCCAGAAGGCGGTCCTTAGCACTTGACCAGACATTAATACCCACCCAGATGGGAAGTATGCCTCATCTGGGAAATGGATCCAATAAATGCCCTGCCCCAGACGACACCAGAAGCCCTTTCTCAAGGGTCAAGGATAGCACAGGGGCCTTTTCCAGGAACTCATCCTCTCCCAGATGCTACTTAAGACCCTGGCTAGTTACTGGACTTTCACCATTGGGCTGAGATATTTAACGATCAGTGTCTGTTTTCTCTGAAAGATTTGGTAGCTGGAGCAGGACACTTTTTTTGTCCAGCCTATATAGCAAAGGCTCCAGCTTTTTACTAGGACTGGCAGGTTACTGAATCCAAGTCCTAGCAGTGCCAATGACAGCTACCCAATTAAGGCCTCATTGCTCTGCCTGCACATACACGCACAAACACACACACACGCACAAACACACACACACACCTGGCCAAATCCAAAGAAATTCCCAAACAACCCAACGGAGCTCTCTTCAGAGTGTGCCGCTGCACTTTAGGGCAAAATGCCTGCAGTTACAGGAGCTGCATTTAGGTCCAAGCTCCCCTTTTGGCTGGTGCCTGCAGCATCGGTGCTTCGCAGCTGTGCTCCCAGTCTCCACAAAGCACAGAGCAGCTTAATGAAGGACAGATGCTCACCGTCGGACCCCTCCTCCTCGATGCCTGGACAAATCAGCTCCAGCCTGCTAATTGCGACGCCTTGCTCGTGCCTGGCGAGGAGTCGAGGTGCAACGTCAGAGCAGAAGGGCCTAAATCCCCAGGAGCAGAGGAGCTCTAATCCAGAGAAAGCACTGCTTTTACCAAAAGCGGTGTAAAATCAGTGTCAGTTTCTTTAGCCACAGGAAATTGTTTCCACATCCTGCTGGGTATCCTGCACAGCCAAAAAAATATTCAGTCAGGAATCAGAGAGATTTCTTCCAACTGTATTCTTCATAAAGCTGACCATCTTTTACAAAAAGGTGAGCTGATGGGACCAGCCAGCAGAGATGCCCCACCAACAAGAAAGTGCAGGCTCAGAAATTCAGTCTTTCGGCTTTTGGTTTAGATGAGGTCCATACCTCATTTAGTGGCACTTCTAACAGCCGGCAGACAGCGCTTTAGAAGGGCTACACGTTTCTCAGCAAGAGACTGCTTGACACGAGCTCCAAAAAACCGGGGAGGGGGCTCTTACCAGTGCCGACTCCAGGTTTTGGAGGGTCTTTGGGTAAGATACTCTCAGTGGGCCCACCAGCTGCTCTTGCTCCTCCTCCTCCTTTTCCCCATCATGGCTACCACCTGCTTGCTTGACAGGGAGAAAGCCAGTGAGCAAGCAGGCCGCGGCATCTCCTGCTCCTCCTTCTCACCACCACCGTTGTCTGGGCCAGAGCGAGAGGCAGGTGAAGAAGCAGGATGTGATGGTGAAGAGGAGCGACTCCAGGGGGCTCTTGTCAGTGGGCCCTGCTAGGGTGTGGGACCTTGGCAGGTGTCCAACCATGCCTACCCTAGACACCGGTCCTGACTCTTCTCTTGATGCAGCTAGCTAATGTGAACTAAAACACAGCGCACCAAAGGATAAAACACACGATTCGTCTGGAAACAAACCTATGCAGATGATAACTGAAACTGGTCATGATACTTGTGGGACAGCTCCGGTGTGCTGTTAGAGGGACACGGCATGAGGCTCACTCGAGCCCGACAAAGAGTTTTCTAATGTTTATTAAATCTGTAGGCAAAATGACATCACCTGGATGGTAACGGCTTTCATGGATCATACAGCGGAGAGCAGTCCAGCACCCTCTGGTGGCTGGGATCAGTAAAAAAATCTATTCATACCACAGGCCTGAAGCTTCTATCGCAGGTGTTTTGAGGGACTCTCTCCACAGATCCAAGGACCACCCTACTTAAGTGCAACATCCATAGACATGGATAGAAGGAGATTCACCAGCCATTGGCGGAGCTTCTACTGCAGCTTTCCCGTTTGCTGTTCTGTAGTGGTCTCTTCTTGGTCTGTCCTGTCATAGATTGGTCCTGGGTACCAGCAGCCTTGTTGATCCATTTTTTTTCACTTTGCTGAGTGGGTATTGCAGTCTGAGGAATACCTGATTTAAATCCTTTAGTTGTGAGCCTCTGACGAATCTGAACAGATATGGTTGTACCTTAGAGTTTGCCTGTACACAACGGATCTTGTGGTGTGCTCTGGGTAGAAACTGGAAGCATGTAGGTGTAGCGGTCATCAAGGATCTACAACCCATTCTGGTCAGTGACACTTCCCTCTCGCCTGCCGTGGGTGGTAGGCCTGTACTTGCTTACAGACAGTTCCCTCCCCGCAAACCTAAAACAGCTACTCACAAGGAGACAGAGGCAGGAACCAGATCCTGTGGCAGACCCAGGTGCCAACTCTGTCCCCATGTCTACTCTGGCAACACTATTATAGGACCTAATAAAGTCACCCAACGTCAGGGATTCATACACCTGCTCATCTTCCAATGTGATACATACCAGCATTTGCCAGCAATGCCCTACTGCATTCTACACAGGACAAACAGAACAGTCTCTACCTATGCAAAATAATAACCGGACACAAAAATGACACCAGGAACAGTGATACACAAAAATGCAATGGGGAAACACTTCAGCCTCTCAGGACCCACTGCCACTGACAATAAGGTGGCCATTCTTGAACAAACTTCAAAGAGAGTTCAATGCGGAACAGGTTCAACTCCATCCCCTGTAGTTCGAACAAGGACCAAGGGTTTGTTTGTTTTTTTAAAAAAATCACTCTACATGTATTAATCAACTCATCAATGCAAGGATGCTTGTGTCATCACCCAAAAGTTTTGTGAATGGCCAGTGTTAATAAGGTAATTATAAGTGTCTGCACTTCTGCATTTCAATTCAACAAAGCCTTAAATTGTTTTGCATTCATCATCATTCCTCAGCCCCTGCACCTATCCTTCTGGAATTTTGCAGGTTTCCTGCAAAGGGATACCTCTATGATGTAAGACATTGCCATACATATTGCCCACAAAGAACATGGGGGGATAAGCACATCCTGTTTTGGAAGCCCCCCAAACTACCTATAAAGGCTGCTCTTGCACAAGAACCCCTGCAACTATTCAACTGAAACTTGGCAGGCTTGATCCCCCTCAGAAGGGGCAACTATACATGTAAATGTTATTCACTGGCTACCAGTTGCTTGCCGAGCCGAATTCAAGGTGTTGGTTTTGACCTTTAAAACCCTATACGGCTCTGGTCCAGTTTATCTCAAGGAGCGTCTCCAGCAACACCAAGTGGGCCGCTCAACAAGATCTGCCACAGATGGCCTTCTCCTTGTCCCTTCAGCCAGAGCAGCTAGACTGGTCGGGACGAGGAAGCGGGTCTTCTCTGTGGCAGCCCCCGTACTATGGAACTCTCTCCCAAGTGACCTCCGCCATGCCCCCTCTCTGCTGAGCTTCCGCCGCCCACTAAAAACATGGCTATTCAGGCGGGAATATGGGGTGGGCTAAGATTTTAAAATTTTATACTGTTTTAATGTATTTTAATGGAGAAAAATGTTTTAATGTATTTTATTCTGTTTTATCTTCTGTACATCGCCCAGGGTGGCCGGTTTGGTGGCCAGATGGGCGATAAATAAATGCAAATAATAAATAAATAAATAAATATTCAATTTATTCAGTATTCAATATCTCTCCTGAATCTCCCATCACTGAGCTTCAATGAGTGACCGCCAGGTTCTAGTATTATGAGAGGGGGAGAAAAATGTCTCCCTACCCACTTTCTCCACACCGTGCATAATTCTGTACATCTCTATCATGCCTCCTGTCACTCATCTCTTTTCTAGCTAAACAGTCCCAGATGTAACCTTTCCTCGTAGGGGGTTGCTCCAGCCCCTTGATCATTTTACTTTCCCTTTTTCCAACTCTACAATATCCTTTTTTTAGGTGCAGTGACCACAGCTGTACACAGTACTTCAAGTGTGGTCGCACCATAGATTTGTGTAAGGGCAGTATGATATTGGCAGATTTTCAATTCCTTTCCTAACTTTACCTAACATGGAGTTTGCCTTTTCCACAGCAGCCGCACACTGGGGTGAACGTTTTCATTGAGCTGTCCACCACAACCCCAAGATCTCTCTCTTGGTCAGTCATCGTTAGCTCAGATCCCACCAGCATATACGTGAAGTTGGGACTTGAGCGGAGCGAGAACTGTGTAGCCACATGTCATATGACCATTATTAGCACGGAAGCAGAGAGGTATGCAATTTTCAACTCAGCTTTTTTATTTTATAATGCAGCCTCTAAAGTTGCCCTCAGTCTTGGGACCAATACCTAACTTTGTAATACTTATTTAATTGTTCTGTTTTAGGGATGTAACCTACCCTGAGAATATTTAAACTGAAAGACAGCATTCACATGTATTAAATAAGGAAGCTCCCGTCCCGTCCCCACACGGATGGTGACGGTGTGATGAAGGAGGCTTTAACACATGCCACTGCTCACCGGTCTATGTGTCAGCTCTATATGGGGAGCATGACTGTGGGTGCCAAACAGGCCCTGCCACGGAGACTCCCTGGGCAACGCAGCCGATCAATAAGGACAGGAGGCATTCCACAAGACACACACACCTGTCAAACCATGCTGTGTGTATGGGTGGGCCTATCACAGGATGTTGCCTTTGAACTTCCTCTCTCTTCTGTGACAGCTGCAGGATAGAGGGAAGCCTAACTGGCACCAAGAGGAAAGAAAACCAAAAAGCTGGTCAGTGCTCCAACCAGCAAAGACTGGCAAGGATAGACGCGAGGTGCTCAGGCAGTCTGCCAATGATGACAGCCCTCCAGAGGAGAGAGATTAAATGAGAGTTCAAGCTTGAGACAGCGGAGCCCTTAGCAATACCTTCAAAAACCTGAGCTGAATGAGAAAGTAATAGGTTCAAACTCTGTGTCATCAAGCGGACCCTCCTCAGGGATGAGCCTCCCTTCCCTCCCTCCCTCCCAAACCCACAAGTCAAACTTGGGATGGGAAACCACAATGTGGTGTCGTTTGTACAAAGGCACCAAGGCCATACTCTAAGGCTCGTTCACTCTGGGCTCACTCCCCAGCAGAGAGCCTCACACTTCCAGCTGTTTTTTGCATGTCCTTGCTAACTTACAAAGAGAAGGGGCACAAGTTATGAATGGGGTGTTCCCAGAGGCTCCGTTGTGCCACTACCAAGGACAGGTAAAGCACAAGGAGCACAAGCAACTTTCCAGCAAGGGCTGTAAGGAAAACAATCTGCCTGCTTTCTTTCCACCTTAAGATTGTTTCCACCTACAGACGCCGTGGCTTTAACATCTTTTGCCCTTCTCTCTTCCCCTACCCCTCCTCCTTGCTGAACGTCCTGCTGGATCGGTGTCCTCCAACCTTGGGTCCCCAGATGTTTTTGGCCTACAACTCCCAGCTACGCTGGCTGGGGCATGCTGGGAGTTGTAGGCCAAAAACATCTGGGGACCCAAGGTTGGAGGACACTGAGCTAGATGAAGCATTTTGGAGAACTCGGTCGGTCTTAACAAAGCAGTCTTCCCCAAGCTGGTGCCCCCAGTCAGTATGGCCAATGGTTAGGAATCCCGGAAGCTGTCATTCAAAACATCTGGAGGGCACCAGGTTGGAGAAGGCTGTAATAAAGATATTACCCAACTGTTAAAAGATTTTTTCCTATGGACCAACACGGCTATTGATGGCTTTTTGCGTGGCTGCTTTTGGACACTGCATCTTCTTGCTGAGGGCTTTCACCCCGTTTGTGCATTTACTGTTGAAGCGCCTTATCCAGGCTAAGAAGCACTTACTGCAACGCCCCCCGCCCCCGTTGCCAAACTTTACAGTTATCCTCATCAAATAATTATGAGGAAACTGTGTAATGCACCTACCTAGAGTTTCACAACAGCATTAAGCCCGAGGGAAGGCTGCGGAGAAACGCTAACCTCCACAGGATCTTTGCCACCGTATGACCAAAATGCCACAGACTTACCCAGAAACAGTAGGATGAGATGCTGGGCCCAGTGTCTTCTGCTCTTGCTGTTTCAGAAAGAACTGTGCTTCTTTCGATGTAGCATCTACTTCCTTTGTGACCCTGCCACAAGGAGAGGAGAGAATAGACTATCATGTCTTTCCCCAAAGGGTACATGCAAGAACATAAGAAGAGCCCTGCTGGATCAGACCAAGGTTCCATCTAGTCCAGCATTCTGTTCACACAGTGGTCAGCCAGCTGCCCACGGGAAACCCACGAGCAGGACATGAGTGTAACGGCACCTTCCCAGAAACTGGAGTACAAGGCATACTGCCTCTGATACTGGATACGTAAGAAGCTCCCATGTACCAATCCATCTGTCTAACTCAGTATTGCCTGCTATAACAGGCAACTGCTCTCCCAGGATATAGGCAGAGATCCTTCCACACCCTGACCGTTTTTAACTGAAAATGCCAGCGACAGAACCAAGCATGTGCTCTATCCACTGAGCTAATGTCCTTCCTCAATGAAACACCGGGGGGGGGACGACGACATGCACAGGGTGTGTGCGTGCATGCAAGCTACAGTTGAGAAGGCTTGAGACAGGAAGACGAACAGAAAAATACAAAGAGAAAGTTTTCCCCTATGAGGAAAGGTGACAACACTTGGGGCTTTTTAGCTTAGAAAAAAGGCGAGTAAGGGGAGACATGATAGAGGTGTAAAAAATTATGCATGGGGTGGAGAAAGTGGATAAGGAGACATTTTTCTCCTTCTAATACTAGAACCTGGGGGGTCACTCAATTAAGCTCAATGGAGGGAGATTCAGGACAGATAAAAGGAAGGACTTCTTCACACAACATATATTTAAACTACGGAATTTGCTACCACAAGATGTAGTGATGGCCACCAATTTGGATGGCTTTAAAATGGGGCTACACAAATTCATGGAGGATAAGGCTATCAATGGCTACTAGTGCTGATGGTGATATGCTACCTCCACTATCAGAGACAGTATGCCTCTCAATACCAGCGGTTGGGGAACACAAGCAGGAGGGTGCTGTCACGTTCATGTCCTGCTTTGGGGGCTTCCCATAGGAATTTGGATGGCCATCCTGTTTGTTTGTCCCCAGCATCCAGCAGCTGAACATACATGCTCTATCCTTCGCTATCATGGCTAATGGACTTATTTTAAAAAGATGTATACACCATCTTTTCATATTAATTTCAAAAGTGGTTCACAAGCTAAAAAAGAAAATAGTCAATAGAAATACAGTCTAAATGATCCATCTTCAATTATTGCCTAACCAATTTTTAATCTTGCCACTTTTTCCCCATCCGTGACCCTGTCATTCGCTTAATTCAGCATGTATTGCTTACACATCTGCAACAGATGCCACCTTCACTTTTCCGTGGAAACTGTCATGGGAGGATTGCCCACAACATGCCCCTAGGAGAGGGCTATTACATCCTGCAGTGGATCTTCTAGTTAGGAAATTCTGGTTCATGCTTAACTCAAATCCACCTTCCTGTTTTTTTAAACCTGTGACTTCCTGTGGTATCCTCAGTGGTTCTGGTGAACAACAATTCTCTTCCTTCCTAAATATTTGAAAAGTGTCAACATACTCCTGCCCTATGGCCTTTTCATTAGGGTAAACAATCTCAGTTCCTTCAAGCTTCTCCCTCCTATGGCTTGCTTCCAAGATCTCCAATTCTTCTCTGAATGTTCTCTAGTCTGTCAACATTTCTTTTTTCAATTACAGCTCCTAAAACTGAGCACAGTGACGTCTCAACAGCAGTAGTATCTGCCAAGCCTTGGAAAGAAGTCTCCTGTTAAGAACATTGAGATAGTGTCAACCCTTCATGCCATGCCATCAGGTTGCAGATTTGTGTTGAACTGGCTATTTACTGTAGCCCCCCCAACTTCTCCGCATCTAGGCATTCACCCCACCCCAGGGATCCACATGATTTGGCTGTTCTCGCCACTGAGCTGCTTCCTCTCCTGCAGTCACCACACTCACATCACTGCCTCTGAAAACCAGATGCTGGAGAGAAACATCAGAGGAAAACCTTTAAGTCCTGCTTCCACTGTGGATAGCAGGGTGCTGCATTAAATGAGTCCTTGGTTTGATCCAGTAGGACTTTTCTTATTTGATACCTTTTGTGTAGCGAGACAGGAGACACCCTGGCTTTTTCCAGTCAGTCTTGAGGAAAGGGTGAGGTGTGATATAATCTCCATGCTTCACGTCAGACCAGACATCTGTAATATTAGTCACTGAAGGCACAATCTTATGCAAGTTTAGACAGAAAAAGAGGCCTACAATTCCCAGCATGCCAGCATAGCTGGCTGGGGCATGCTGGGAGTAGGCGGCCTTTTTTCTGTCTAAGCTTGCATAGGATTGTGCCTTTAATAGACTTTTGTCTCCTGCCTCTCAGCTCTTCCTTGTGTTCCTTAGCTACATTCTGGGGTCTGTGAGATTTAAGTCGTAAGCAAGAGAAACCGTTAGTATAATAGCTTCACTCTCTGAATTCATATCACTGCAAGGGCTCGTAACACACTAACTGCTCTCAGTGCCAGGAACAGTAATTCTGGTTCTGTTTTGATGGGAAGGAAAAAAAAACACTGAAAGGATCCTTTCTAGATCTTTCAGCAGCTAAAACAGGGATCCAGACCACTCTGATGTGAATGCAGGGGGCAGGGAGCCCAAATTAAGCAATGAGAATTTTAAAGCTACCAGGGCCAAACACAAGCAAAATCCTATTTTTGTCCTGCAGACCTCTGTTGACAAGGCAGAGTTCATTTTTAAGCCACTTCCTAGTCCCCAGACAAAGGCAGGGTTTTAATAGTTTAATTAAAAAAAGCAAAATGTAAAATACTTTTCAGAAACAATTTTAGGGGAATTTTAGGGGAGCGTGGCAATCGCTCAGAAGGACTGGGTGAATGGCTCCTCATCACGATAGATGCAACAAGCCAAACTCACCTCACCTCTTCACCAGCGAAGTCAAACACCTGGGTGATGGCAACTTTATTCTGCCCGGGTTCCTTTGTTACCTCCTGAGGCTTGCACAAATTCTTCTTTTCAGCTGGCTAATCAAAACATGATGAGAAATCACAGAGCCAGTCCTGATTCACTTTAATGCTCATTACAATTCCTTTCCAGGTTCATTTCAAGGTGTCAGCTAACCTTAACAAGCTTGCTTCAACACCCCCACCCCTCTCTTTGAGTCTTTTACCTCCACCCCTTCTGGTTGAAAGCCCTCCCTCCCAAGCAGATGTACTAGAAGGGAAAACCAGCCAACTTGCTGCTTGTAATAGCAGGCCAAGGTATTCAGGAAGAATCATCAGCAAATGCCGACAAAGGGAGTTCTTGTGGCAGCTCCCCCACTCTAGGAAGTCCTTGAGCAGAGATCAGTTGAAACCCAAACATCTTGCAGAGACAATTCAAGACACTAGTTTGGACAGACATTAACGATCAAGTATAAGATACTATCCTTTTTGTGCATTTCCCAAAAGGCAGTGCCTGAATTAGACATTTCCTCTTACCTTTTCTTTCTGTGTGCTGGATGCCTGACCTGTAGGAGCTGCTTTTGGTTTCTGGCCCACATCACTGAGGAAGCTGGCCCACAGCGCCTCCTCTTTTTCCCTTTTCTCATTTTCTTTTACTGGCGTATTATGACTTTCTCCCGACTCGCCATCCTCACTGTCACTCTTGTCACCTTTCAGTGACTTTCCTCCACCTTGTTCTAAGAAGAGGCCACCTCCTTTGTTCCTTTTCCTAAGGATGAATGCCACAAAAAACCACACACACATCAGTAAACGAGTAACTGCCACTGCATATGTTACACTGTTGGAGCGATGATCTTTCTAATGCCCAGTAGCTGCAACGTTGAATCCCGAGTTAGACTGAAAGATTGACAGGTGAGGGGGTTGACAGTTTTGTTAGCATCCAATCAAAGAAAACAAGGGCTGAGACGCTCCGCCAAGGCTCCAGTAATTTCTCATGGTAGACCCAATTGTGGCAGTGGTCAGTATCTCAAACATAACCAGAAGCAAACATATGCAGTTACAAAACAGAGCATTTGGGGAGCCTGTGGCCAGCTCTTTGCTTCTATCTCACCATGAACCTACTCTCCCACAGCCATCTCTTTCTAAGGATCTGTACAAAGCCACAATTCTTGGCATTAGCTATTTCATCCCAATATGTACATTCCTGAGGTTACTTATCACCTGCTCACTTATTTCCACTTACGCAAAATGAAGCTATTGCCTACCGACATGCGATCCCCTTGTAATTTTTCTTGCATTTTTCTTGCTTCTCATCCTCCACCTCATCCTCTTTTACCAATTCGCTCACATCATCTTCGCTGTAGTCTTCACCTGTATCAACATAGCTTCAGTTACCAAAAAAGGTTATACTGTACCTGTATACTGGGACTTGGGAACACTGGGACTTGGATTGCATGTTTTCTAGGGCGGGGGAACCTGCAGAATGTGATATTGCCATTGGGCAGGAACTTGGCTTACAATGCTCTTTCTGGTCACATCCAACTCTATCACTTGGTATCTCACATCGCTTTGTGCCATCTTCAAAAACAAGCCATTATCCATATCCCACTGTAATGCCATCCCTTTTAAAGAGAAACTGAACAGACATGCAGCCCAATCCTAAACACTTTTTTTTCTAAATTAAAAGTAGAAGCACGCTTCACTCTTAAAACTCAAAAGGCTTACTTTTTCGTGTATAAGCATAAGAATGCACTGCACCAGTTCAGACTACAGGTAGAAGATACCGGTTGTTGTTGTTCTTTAGATATTGTTTGAGGTGAAACTCCGCGCAAGTAGAAAACTAGCCCATCAGGCCGACTGGTCTCAGGCCAGCTCTTTCCCGGAGGTGCTACTCTTCTACTTGCAAGGAGCCCACCCCACCCCCGAAGGGGAGCACTTCAATATGTGACCCACCCCCACGATGCCACCTTATTCTGGCTCATGCAAGTGAGCCTTCAGGGCTCTCCACGGGCAGAGCCCGGCTGCTGTCACGTGACAAGCACAGCGTGTAGCCCGGATGTAAAGGCCACTTTGCGAGCAGGCGCCTCGGCAGGCCCGAAGCCCTCCCAGCGGTTCCCAATCGGGCCTCCTGAGTAACCCCACCCGGAGGGAGGCGGAGGCGCCCACCTGAAGGCAGGTAATCTTCATCCTCCCCCGACGAATATTCCTCGGAGTCCGACATGGCTCTTCACACGCACAAACACCCCGCCCGCAGCAGGACGTGCTGCCCCCTGCCATAGAGAACATCCGGTCGCCTCAGCCAGAGTGTCTCGCAGCGTAACCATAGAGGAAAGAAAAATAGAGATATTCATAAGGAAAAAAAGGTTAGACCTGCCTTCCTCAATCTAGTGCCCTCCCGATGTGTTGGGGGTACAGCTCCTTACAGCCCCCAGCCAGCAACGGGGGAGTTCTAGTCCAACACATCGGCAGGGCACAGAGTGATGTTGCCTAGATCATTTTTAAAAATTATATTTATATCCCACCCTTTCTTCCACAAGGAACCCAAGGAGGCTAGCACAATCCTCCTCTTCTCCATGTTATCCTCACAACAACCCTGTGAGGTAGACTAGGCTGAGAGTCAGTGACTGGCCCGAAGTCACCCAGGGAGCTTCATGGCCGAGTGGGGAGTAGAATGCGGATTTTTCTTGAACACACATTTTTCTCGAATGAAACATAGAGTGTTCGAGGATCGAGATATCTGTAAGAAGACCAAAACGCTGGTTTATGAAGCCATTGTATTACCAACTTTATTGTATGCCTGCGAAACATAGACTATCTATACACATCATTTCCACCTCCTTGAAAGATTTCATCAACGTTGCCTCCAGAAAATCCTGCAAATTACTTGGGAAGATAGGCGAACAAATGTCAGTGTACTGGAAGAAGCAAAGACTACTAGCGTTGAAAAAATGATCCTTCAACACCAACTTCAATGGACCGGTCATGTTGTTCGAATGCCTGACTGCCGTCTCCCAAAGCAGTTACTTTATTCCCAACTCAAGGATGGAAAGCGGAATATCAGTGGTCAGTATAAAAGGTTTAAAGATGTTCTTAAGACTAATCTAAAAAAATGCAATATAAACATCGAAAACTGGGAAGCTCTGGCCCATGAACGATCTATCTGGAGGTTGGCCTTTCACAAAGGTTCCATGGACTTTGAAGAAGCCCGAGTGCAAGGCGAAAGGGAGAAACGTGCTAAGCGAAAAGCACGTCAAATGAATCCTTTACAGGACCATCTTCCATCTGGCAACCTGTGTCCTCACTGTGGGAAGCTGTGTGGATCTAGAATTGGCCTCCACAGTCACTTACGGACCCATCGCTAGAGTCTACACAATCCTCTTTAGAATTTCCTCCTTTTATCCTGGAAGACAATCTTACTCGGTCACGAGTGATCGCCGGATGATGATGAGTAGTAGGCGATCACTCGTGACCGAATAAAATTGTCTTCCAGGATAAAATTACAAAAAGAAAATTATAAAAGGAGGGAATTCTAAAGAAAATTGTGTAGACTCTAGCGATGGGTCCGTAAGTGACTGTGAAGGCCAATTCTAGATCCACACAGCTTCCCACAGTGAGGACACAGGTTACCAGATGGATCTCCCGAGTCCCAGTCCAACCACTCTGTCCACTACGCCACACTGGCTCTCTTGTCTTGGCACTTCCAAGAGGTGGCACCTCTAACTCTTGGCACCTCAGTGGCGAGAGCATACTGTTCATTAGAAGTTAGTATGGAAACACCATTCAGTTTAGTCCAATAATGATGAGGATGGTGTGTGGGGCTCTAACTCTTTCTCTAACTCTAGGGCATGGGGGTGGGCAACCTCCAGATGCTTTGGCGTACAACTCCCATCAGCCATAGCCCGCATAGCCATGGTGAGGGATCATGGGAGTTGTAGGCCAAAAGGTCTGTAGGGCCGTAAGTTGCCCACTTCTGCTCTACGGAAATAGCAGGTTAACAGTGAGGTGAGTCACAAACTCAAATGGAACTATGACGATTGCCCTTTGAACGTGTGGAACTCCCAGTGCAACGAAATAGGGCAGAGAACCACAGAAATCTGGGGATAGAGAGCCCCCCATCTTGCGTGGTGCTCTTCGCTTAGATACCGGAGGTGAAGGTCACATTGAAACCTTATAGTTTTCTAGCTCTACGACGTTTCCTGCCATGTAGGGGCAGGGCGGGGGCTGTGATGCAAGGCATGACGGGAGTTGTAGTCTGTGAAGGGCCAGTCTCTTTTCTTAATACAGTAATAGAAAATAAATGATGGGGTGAGGGAGGATAGCCGCAGACATCCGGCGTTGGGTCACGTGATACTTCTCTGCTTTTTTTCCTGTTGGGGCCTCTGGTTTCCACTTCCGGCATTAAACTGAACTGAACCCATAGAGAGAAGAATAGAGTCGCCATACTTCACTGATATTCCGAGACTTTATCGACACTACATAAATATATATTGGTCTAGGATTTTTAACTTTATTTATTATCTTTATATCCCGCCTTTTTTCCTGCTTGTTTAATGTAATAATGACGATGATGATGATAACAACGCACCTAAAATTTAGTCAGCTGCGTAGAAAGAGTGTGAAAATAACCCAGTCTTTGCTCGGAAGTTTACAATCGAAAACAGCCTTCCCCAACCTGGTACCTTCCTCCAGATATGTTGGATTACAACTCCCATCATTGTCTAGCTCCATATCGTTTATACCAGCCTTCCCCAACCGGCTTGCTTGGATGATGCGAATTATAGTCCAACACATCTGGAGCAGGTTGGGAAGGCTGATCTAAAGGATCAGCACAAAAGGAAAAAGGTACCGAGGAGGGAAGAGGAAAAAACAGTATGCACCAGTCCTTAACAGTGCAACGCTATAACATGTCTACTCAGAAGACATGAATTCAGTGAGACTTATTCCCGGGTGAATGTGGATAGGATTGCAGCCTGAAAGTTTCCAAGCTGTATTAACAACAATAAAGATTCTCGTGGTTCCACAGGGCACTTGCTTGTGTTTGCTGCAACAGACTCAAACAGCTGCCCCTCTGTGGGGGGGAAGTTCTAACAAATTGTGGTTAATGGTTCCATTGTTTGAACTATGTTTTTTAAAACACACACACAACCCTGCCATGCCTCAAATATTTTGTTTAAATTGTGTAAATTATATATTTTTATAATTTATTAAAATAAATAAATTTAATTTTTAATCAATTAAAATATATAGAACTTGGGATATAAATTGTCATATCTGTGCGTGTGCGTGTGCATATGAGCTGTATTTTCTACTGGTCACCCTAACAAAGGAAAGCGGAATTTCAGCATAGAGGAGCGCGAGCCTAGAGCGACGCCGGCGAAGTCGAGGGCTGCCATAGAAAAGGCTTTCCAAGGCTTACCGGAAGTTCCGTCCGGGTGCCGCTCTGGCCCTGCTCCCGCTCTATGGCGCTGGCGACGGGGCATGTTGATGGCGACGGCATGGCGGAAGGCGACGGCAGCGGCGGCTCGGCTCCGTCCGACGCGGGCGGGCTCCTGCAGCAGATCCTGAGCCTGCGGCTAGTGCCGCGCTCGGGCAACATCACCTGCCCCACCGCGCTCTGCCACTTCCCAGGTAGGGCGCCAGGGAGGGGATTCTGCACTCTGCACATGCTCGGATCCACCCCCCGCCAGACCCCACTTGTGAGAGGGACGCTGGCATGAGGAAGAAAAGTGGAGGCCAGCTAGACTAATGGCAGCAGCCTTCTGGGGGTTGCTGGGAGTTGTAGTCCAACACATCTGGAGGGCACCAGGTTGGGGAAGGCTGGCCGCAGTGGTCGGATGCATGAAATGGTAACCGTCGTTGCTGCATGAAACCTTTTAGTTCAGCTCAAGCCTTTGGCCTCATTTTTCGTGGGGTACACGTGTGTGATTACTACTTTTTATCTGCTGCTCCTATTTTTTACTTTTAGGGGTTGATTGTTTTTAAAGTTTGGTGTAATCTTTCTTGGATGTTTCTGTTGTAACAGAAAGGCCAGGTATAAATTATTATAAATTATAAATTATGTATATTATAATAAAATTATTAATAATAAATTATTATTGTTGTTGTTACTGAATAATAATATAATATAACAACAACAACAACAACAACAACAGCCCATGAGGAATGAAGAAGGAGGTGGGAGATTTCTTTTACGACATGACTTGTATCATTAATCTTTAAAATACTGTAACACTCTTCCTTGTTTTTAGTGAGGAAAGTTGCACTTTGCACACAGTCGGGTCAGTTAGAAAAAGCACTAACAAACAGAACTAACACAGTTATCATATCCAAATGCCGTTTATGCCAGACAGGTGCTTTCTTTCAACAGCCCCATAATCTGGGAATTCACGGGGCTCCTTGCAGTGCCAACTAGTCTCTGCATTTTTTAGTATTTAATAATAATAATAATAATAATAAACAGAATTCTGGCACGTGTTTCTTAGAGTCTCTAGGTCCCAAAATGTAGTAAGGTAGACTTGCAATTTTAATTATTCTTTTTGGATGACTTGCGGCCAAATTAGGTGCAGTGGTAAAAGTGTGCATGCGTTTAGCATGTCTAGGGATTTTTCCCCCTAGATAAGTGCAGTACTCAGGAAAGAGCATTTAACCCTTAACTCCCAGTGCCCCCACCCCAAGCTGATATTACCTTAGCAGGGAAGCTTGCATTAGTGCCCGTGGAAACTTCCCTCCGAAGGCTAATACCAGCTCAGAGGAGGGAGGATTTTCATAGGTAAACTCCCCTTCCTGTGCTCTGAGGTCCTGGTTGCTGGACGTTAAATTGGGGATGCACAACCCACAGGCTGCATGTGGCCCATGGATGCCTGTTGTGCAGCCCCCATATCCTTCTACAGAACACCCCTCCCATGTCATTTGGGGTCTCCGGAATGGGGAGGGGGCTAAAAGCTCCTCCCCCCCCCGCCCCAGCAACCTTGAAGCAGCTGGCATCGCTGCTTCCACACCACTACCGGTTTGACTCTTAGCGACTTGGTTCGCACAACACGATAAGCCATGCTGGTTTGTGAGACAGGTTTGTTCCCAGAGTGGCTTGTCGTGTTGTCTGAACCCGGCCAGAGCGGCTTTTGCCTGGTTAACAAACCGTGTTGCTGGGTTCAGACAACATGACAAGCCGTTCTGGAACAAACATGGGCTCACAACCCACCCGTGGCTTATCGTGTTGTGCGAGCCCAGTCAGAGTGTCAGAACCAGGATTCGTGCCGCTTCGTGACATGGAGGGCAGGCGGCTGTTGTCAATGTTTGGTAGACAGCTGGTATTTTTCCATAAGCCAGTGTTAGGGCTTCATCTACTAATCTCAGTTGCTTGTGCAGTAATACCTTGAATTGCAAGTAACTTGGTCTGAGAGCATTTTGCAAGACAAGCAAAAAAAATTTTTTAAAATTTTGACTTGATAAACGAGCAAGGTCTTGCAAGACAAGTCGTAGGGATGTAACCGCTCGCCTCAAGCGGGCGTAGCGGGCTGAAATCGGCCCCGCTCACGCCCCGCCAGAGACTCACTTTGATATAAGATTGTTTTGGATTACAAACACGGTTCCGGAACGAATTATGCTCGCAATCCAAGGCATGACTGTATTACACTCCAGACATGCGCTGGCTCTGAATAGGCCCAAGGGCAGTGGGAGCTTGATCCTGGCCGGAGGTGGGTCATCCACTGTGGGCCTGTTGAAGCGACCCCGGGCCCTCTCTCTTTCTCTCTCTCTCTCTCTCTCTCTCTCTCTCAGAGATGTGGTATGGCATCTTCCTGTGGGCAGTGGTGTCCTCCCTCTTTTTCCACATCCCTGCCGGACTGCTGGCGCTCTTCACCCTCCGGCGGCACCGATACGGCAGGTTCATGTCGGTGAGCATCCTGCTGATGGGCGTCGTGGGGCCAATCGCCGCTGGGATTCTCACAAGTAGGTTGGCTGCTTGACACGTTTGCCCGCTCGCCACCTGGGATGCCGCTGGGGCGATCTCCTTCCTTGCACATCCAGGAATGGTCAAGGCGATGGGCCGGCTCTTTGTGGTAGAAAAAAGGATGTTTGGCGGGCAACGTGGGATCCCCAGCCATGCTTGCCTCCAGGGCGTAAAGTACAGGTGGAAGGGAGAGCCGTTACAGCAGAGAAATGGCAGGCAAGGGGTGGGTGCATACTGGATCCTTCCCCCAAAGACGGTCTGTCCCCTGCAAGCCCACCCCCTGGCTGCTTTTCGCTCATCCTAGCTCTGATACCAGATGTCTGTCAGGCAGGGATGGGGACTCGGACTCCAGGACTCGACTCGTGAGTCGGACTGAGTCCCCCCTCTGACTCGAGTCAGACTCGAGTCCCAATATTTTTAATGGGACTCGAGACTCAACTCGGGACTCGAGACCAAGGACTCGTGTTCCAAAACCGTGTTCCTCAAATGCAACGTGGATAGGTTTTAGGAAGCACAGCAAGTTTATTTTTTAAAATCATTTGCCTAAAATGCAACCTTTCAGACATTTTGGGTTTGGCTGCCTCTGGCTGCCTGTTTGGGGTTCCCAGCCTCCTCTGCCTGCCTGGTCTCTTCTTGACTAGTTCCACAATTTGAATTGTCCAAGACAAAGGCCTCTGCCTGCCTGATTTGGGTTCCCTGCCTCCTCTGCCTGCCTGGTTATTTTGGGTTTGTCTGCCTGGTCTGTTCTTGCCAAAATCAGTTGCAGAGTTTTGAAATAAAAAGGCACACTTGTGCCTAGAATTTATTTAAGCCACACATCTGAAATAGCCTTATTTTGTTGGAAACCCCATTGATTTTAATAGGGACTCGTGGAGTCAGCTTTGGGAGTGACTCGTGACTCGTGAGTCACCATTTTGGACCAAGGACTCGGACTCGAGACTCGGGTCCAAAGACTCGTGACTCGAAACCAAGGACTCTTCAACATCCCTGCTGTCAGGTGGCGAAAAGCAGTGAGCAGGGCAAAGGCTTAAGCGTTCCGCTCCCGTCCATCACTCCCCCCTTGCAGATGAGCCCTCCCGCCATCACTTTGCACAACTCAGGGTTGTCGATCCTGGTTTCCCCACTAAGTTCCCATCTCTGAAAGCCAGAAGGGCAACCTCCAGGCTCGGTGTGGATCTCCGTCTCCGACTACCGTATGCTGAGCGTTAACGACCGCAGATCTCTGCGGCACCACACCCTGCCTCCTGATGCCCCTTTCAGGACTCATGCTTCATTTCATGTCATTTATTTCATTTATATACCGCCTCATAGCCGAAGCTCTCATGCTTGCCAGTGTGGCGCAGTCATTACTCCTGGGACTGGAACGATCCATGTTAAAATCCTCACCACCCCCAGGTTGTATCCAGTGTTAGTCCTACTTAGAGTATATCCGTTGAAATAGCTGGAACTTAATTTTATTTATTTTATTTTATTTGTTGCATTTATATCCTGCCTTTTTTTCCTGCAAGGAACCCAAGGCTGCTTACATAAACCTCCTCGTCTCCAGTTTATCCTCACAACAACCCTGTGAGGTAGGCTAGGCTGAGAGTCCGTGCCTGGCCCAAAGTCACCCAGTGAGCTTCATGGCCGAGCGGGAACTAGAACCCGGGTCTCCCGAGTCCCAGTCCAACACTCTAACCATGATGCCACACTGGCTCTCCAAGTTGTAGACTAATATTGGATGATGCAGCCCTTGGCCATGAAACTCACTGGGTGACCTTGGGCCTGTTACACACACACACACACACACACACTCATCCTAATCTACCTCTCTGGGTTGTTGTTAGGATCAAAAGGGAGCAGGGGTGAGGACCACATATGCTGCCCTGAGGTCATAGAATCATAGAAAAGTAGAGTTGGAACGGAGCTACTAGGCCATCAAGTCCAACCCCCCCGCTCAATGCAGGAATCCATGTCAAAGCATCCCCGACAGATGGCTGTCCAGCAAGGGGAGAGTTTAAAAAATATAAAAGTAAAAATGCTAAACTCGGTGGACTCTTGGCTTGATCTAACCTATTGATTTGATGTTTTAGACCACTAGCCTAGGAAAAGTTAATGGAAGTGGATCTTCAGCTTTATTAAGAATATAAGAAGAGCCATGCTTCCCCAGCAGTTGGTGTACATAAGCATACTGCCTCTGATCCTGGAGGTAGCATAGAGCCATGAGGACTAGTAGCCATTGATAACCTTCTCCTCCATGAATTTGTCCAATTCATAATATTGTTGTATATTATCACGTGAGAACAGCGGGATGATGGGAGATTAGCAACCCGTGTGCCAAGAGCCCTTTCTTTCCTCCCTCCCATACAGGCGCTGCGATTGCCGGCGTCTACAGAGCTGCCGGGAAGGAGATGATCCCCATTGAGGCCCTGACGTTGGGAGTGGGACAGACTTTCTGTGTGGTGGTCATTTCCTTTTCACGGGTTTTAGCCACCCTTTAGCCGCGCCTCAGCATTTGGAAGCTGACCTGGACGGACCGGCATCCCGCAGGATTCCAGGCGCATGAGCTGCAGACGAGCGTTGCCGTGCTTCCGTGTGGCTTCTCGTCGTGTCACCCTTGCTCGCCTGAGAGACCTTCCCGGCAGAGCAGATTTGCTCCAATGGTCGCCTGTGGCAGTCTGGAGCGGCCAGAGCGGGTGAACAGAAAGCCAAAGATCCCGGGGAAAGCCGTTGTTCCGCACCCACATCGCTCTAGCTCAGCCTTCCCCAACCTGGCGCCTTCCAGATGTGTCGGACTGCAGCTGGCTGGCTGGGGATGCTAGGAGTTGTAGTCTGACACGTCTGGAAGGCGCCAGGTTGGGGAAGGCTGTTCTAGCTCAATCGTGGTTGCTCTCTTAACTGCTTCCCAAGCGGAATAACTGGGTCGGTTCTCTCATGGTCACATCGTAGGAGGGAAGTGTGTGCGCATGTGTGAGCTTGAGAGGGAGAGGTGGAGGTGGAGGGAAGGTTTAAATATTTTCCCAGCACTGCCACTTGGCCTGGAAAGTATTCATATCTACCTTTGCTGTCGAACAAGCATTCAGTCCCTCTGGCTGAAATGGAAGCCAATGCTGTGTTTATATTTTGTAACATTTTTGTAACCTTAAGTGCCAAGCTCGGTGTTCCTCTTTTCCTTTCTTTTCTTTTTTTAGATTGGGGTTGAGGGGGGCGGGGCGGAGTTTGAACTGAGTGAACAAATTTGATACTGAGGCTGTCTTACATTCCCTGAAAATATCCTGGACAGATTCCATCCTAGGATGGTTCCACTGAAGAAACTTCAGCGTGAAGTCTGATTCCTGCAAGGGAAATGGATGCACTTTAACAAACTTAACCCCTTCCATGGGGACAGAAACGTGAATTGGAAGAGCTGTAAAAGAGATATCATGTCGGACTGCTCCTTCTGGCAAGAAACATTTCAGATTCTCGTTAGCGCTGTGTTTGGACTGCAGCAAAGGCTGAGCGAACAGGAGAATTCTCCATTGCTACCTCATATACCTGGGATGGATCTGAAGCATCGTTCCACTGAAACCTGCACAACGTGGTCTTGCCCTTTGCAAGAAAAATGGTAGTTGGGCAAAATCCAGTAAATGGTCCAATAATTAGTTCCTGAGCACTGGGATGCTCCTTTGTAAATACGACCCACTGGTGTTCGATCATGCAGATTCCCTGTGAAAGATTTCAAGCGCTTGTCCTGTGGGAGGAGTGTTGTGATCATCTGTTGTCTTAATCTTGTTTGTTGTTATATATATAGGTATATATATATATATATATATATATATACTGTGTGTGTGTGTGTGTGTGTGTGTGTGTGTGTGTGTGTGTGTATGGCCTGTATTTTTAATCGTGAGCATATAGAGCACTAATTGTTCTGCAGACGGAGCCCCCCACTGAGGGCATGGATCGCTTTTGGAGCCCCACAAGTGCCTGGGCAACTTGCCCCTCCTCCGGGGACCAGCCTTGCAACCCTCGCCTGCCTGCCCCTCCTCAAGTGCCGCCCTGTGCAGATTCCTGACCTGCTCTCTGGGAAGTCAGAAATGCTGTCTCCGGAGGTTTCCAGGTGTTCACCAGTCTGCCAGGGAAAGACGAATCCTGGTGTGCTCGCTCTTGAGGCCACAACAGAGTCCACTCAAACATTTTTGGGGGGATGTGGCGTAAGTCTTTCAAGGGAATGATGTTCTGCTGGCCCCGTTGCTTTCATTAATGGAAGTGGAAGGAGTTGATCCATCCGCCCCCGCCCGCAGCCCACCATGTGTCCTCAAAATCTGCTCTGGATTTTGGTTGGGGTGCCCTCCAGCAGATTTTTGGAGGTGCAGGGGGAGGAGACAGGCCACTTGCGCGACCTTAGGTTCCACCCTCTGAATACAAAAAAGCTGAATTGCTTGTTTTAAAGTTATCTCCACTGTCTAAATCCAGACATGGGGAATCTCCCACACGGCCCCAGATTGAATCTCCCACATGGGGAGGCTTTGTTGTGGGGTGCTTTGAAACGGACTGCCCCCACATGCATTCCGAGGTGAAGCTTCCCTAAATATTTCAATTGGCTCTGAATGTTGTGTTCCGATAGGCTTTTAAAAGATCAAGCCCAACTTCCTATTGGCTAAATTTTATCTTTTTGTGCAGCGACGCTTCTCAGCTTCCCCCCGGTTCAGCCACCATTACCGAGTGAGGGTCCGGTGACTGGCGTGGCCACCATCCCCAAACAGAGCTTGAGCTATTGGGCAGTATAGAAATGTAATAAATGAAATGGAAATGAAAATGAAAATGAAACATTGTGAATGGCACAGGCTTAAAATGTGGCAGCGGAGAACTAGTGAGGAAGAGGCTGTCCTTTTATATGCAACAATCGGGTTGAATCGGTCGAATGCTCCCGTTTGAATCACGATTTTTCCAACCGCTTGGCTGTGGCTCTCCATGCCTTAGGGTCAGTGGGGCACTTTATAGTTGTAACGTGTCACTTTTACCTTCCCCAGATCGGGAAAATGTTGGTGTAGCATTCTGATCTTTGTCTCTGCCCTTCTGTTCTTTGATTTTGGCGTTGCTTAATTTTGTAACTCCTTGTTGAGCAAGTTAGTGGGGTGGGGTGGGGGGATAGTTTTCCTGTTCCTTTTCCTCTGCCCCCCCCCCCCCCCAGTGATCAGAGCTGTTGTTTTTCCTTTCATAAAGGGCATTCCCCCCAGCAGCTCCAGGCAGGGGTGGCAACTTGTAGCCCTCTGGATGTTTTGGCCCACATCTCTCACGGTCCTTCCCCATTGGCTGTGCTGCCTAGGACTGATGATGAGAGTTGTAGGCCAGAACATCTGGAGGGCCACAACTCACTCATCCCTGAGCAAAGAAGGGATTTGTAACCCCGTGATGACAGGAACCGGGGCCCTTAGTAAAACGTGAGAAAGCTTTCAGGATCCAACTTTTACCAGTCCAAATGAAATGGCGGGATGGCATATCCCAGGGGTCCCCAACCCTTTTGGACCCATGGGCACATTTTGGAATTTGAGACACCTCTGTGGACACCACCACAAAATGCCTAATCAGTAGATTGCCGCTTGGGCATCTGCCTGTTGCATCTATGGATCTTAGGCTGCGTCTTATCCAGCAAAAACTTCTGTTTTGTGTCTATTGGACATGGCAACGTCTCTTTAATAAGGGATTGTCTAATTTGGTTAATTGCTGGTGGTTCAATGCAGCTAGTGCTTCTTTTAAACATATGACTTAGCAGTGTCCAGTAGTTGCTTCTTTTGGGGAGGAGATAAATTTTGTACTGGAACGGTCTTTAATGTTCACTGATGTACACACTCTTTTAAATTATTTACCTGCTTCATGGAAATTAATACATGGCCAGCGTAAATGGATTCTCCGTGCTCTCTTGGCAGCTAAAAGACTGATATTTCAACATTGGAAGGATAAGCACTCACCTCTTATAATGCAATGGATGGAGGACCTTACAGACCTTTCAATATTTGAACGGGTGGCATGTAGAAGCCACCTTCACGTGGATACTTATTTGGATCTTTGGTCCACTTTTGTTGAAGCCTATGTATAATTGCTAGAAATTTGTAAGCATTTCGTACAAATCCACGTACGTATATTTTTTTTAAAATGGGAAAAAATAAATACATAAAATAATCTTTTAAAAATGGGGTGCCCATGGACTCCATGTTGGGGACCCCTTCGTGGGTGCAGCGTTGGGGACCCTTGGCATATCCTGTTAGCAAAATGCTTACCAAATGTTGACACTTGCAGAAGGTAAACCTGTTGAATCAGAATGGAGCCCCGAAGAGGGTCGCTCCTGTGCATGCAAAGGTGCAGTTTACTATTGTTATGAACTCCCCCAAGGTGTGAGGTGCATTTAAGGGTGGCAGTTGAAAGAACCCCTTCTCTGCAATGACCTCCACCAGTAACTGTGAATATGAGCCCAGCTTCTTGTGTGGGATGGAGTGGTTGTGTCGAGCTGCCTTCTCAACCGTTGTATTCCGCTATCTGCTGCAGCAAATTTGAACAAAACTTTGTATGCGGGGACCACGGCACTGCTGCTATTCAGTTTTTATTTTTCTACTGACATTACTGATTCTAGCGCTGGTATTTTCACTAATAAAATCCCTGCTGATCTTTGTGAACAAGGAGTGGTGTGTCTTTTGTAGCTGGACAACTTGTTCATGGCTGTCTAACAGGCAGTGGGCAGCTGCCGATCCAGAAGAGAAGAATTGCCCCATTGGGAGGGTTCAGCATCTCTCAGCTCACCCTTCCAAAGATGATGATGTGTTCCGTTTCTATGGAAATACGTGCTGTCTGTGGCTCTTCAAAGATTCTGTAGTGACTCAGACTTATTCTGGGGGTAGCAAGCAATTGCAAGTGACATTACAAGGGCTGGAAGCATTTGTTTCAGCACATATGAACATGGGAAGAGGCATTATCCTGAGTCAGACCATTGGCCCCTCTAACAGGGGTGCAGAACCTCTTTCAGCCCACAGGCTGTTTCATTTCAGAGAAGCTCTCGGGGGCTGCATTCCAGTGGTGGGCGGGCCTGAAGGCAAAAGATGCTGGGCCAAAAATAGCATCCTATTTTTGCTGAAAGCTCTTACTGCCAGTCACTAAGCCCTGGGAGAGGCATTTCAACCTTCTAGGGTGGGACTGCACAACAGCCAAGAAAGAGCTGAACATTTGGTGGTTGGGGGGAAGGGGGTGGGGTGGGGTGGGGTGGGGGAGGGCCAGATAGTGACCCAAGACTGGCTGGACTTGGCCCGTGGGCCTGAGGTTCTGCACCCCTGCTCTAGCTCACTGTTATCTACATTGACTGGCAGTGGCTCTCGGGTTTCAGACAGGAGTCCCTCCCAGCCCAACCTGGAGATGCTGGCGATTGAACCTGGGGGCCTCCCGCCTGCGGTTCTGTGCTTTACCACTGAACTGCAGCCCCTCTCTGTGCCTCCTATCCCTGCAGTTTAGTTGTGCAGTGAGTGTGTCGGTCCGTCTTGCTTCCCCGGCTGCATGCATATGGCTGGGGAGAACTGATGGAACACCAGTGCAGGCAATGAAGTGCACGTGACTTGTTTCCTGGAGCGAGCAAGTGTGGTCTTCAGTGCCGGCTCCAGGTTTTTGAGGCCCCTTGTGCAAGCCGCCCTCGTAGTGCTCCCTCCCTCGGTGAGTCTCCCTTACCACCATTGTCGCCGGCTGCTATTGCTCCTTCTCATTGCTACCACCTGCTTGCTTGACAGAAAGCCAGTGAGCAAGCAGGCAGTGGTATTGCCTACTACCACTCCCCCCACCACCGTTGCCTGGGCCAGAGCGAGAGGCAGGGGAACAAGCCGGTTACAATGATGAAGAGGAGGGGCAACTTTGAGGGGCGGGGCTCTTGTCAGTGGGCCCTTGGCAGGTGCCCAACCATACCTTTGACACCAGACCCGAGATGAAAGGATTGCAGCTAGATCCACCCACAGTACTTTTAACCGGCCTTTTCCCACCAGGGCTGGGACTACTCTGCACAAATTGGGAGTAACCCTGAGTCCTCAAATGGCCACCCAGGACAGATTTTGCCTCCAGACCAGACACGCTTGCCCTCAAAGGAAGATCCAACAGCTGTTCTTTCAGGCAGTGCCAGATGTATTTGTCATGCTGCACCAGGAGAGCTTAATTCAGCTGCTAGCTGGTTCCTACGCTGTGTCGCCTCCTGGTTCCTTCAGGAGGGCACAGGTCTGCCCTGCCAATCCACCACTCGACCGCTTTGCTCTTCGGAGAGGCTGGAAAGCACCTTGAGGATCCCATGCACACTTTCTCCCACTGTCAGCTCTGCCTGTGTTGAGCAAACACTTAAAAAAAGAGAGAGAGAGTAGTAGTCTGCCATGAGGACAGAAAAGCTGGCAGCAGTTGCTAGATGCTGATGTATTCACTGTTTCTGAGCTGCTTTGAGCATCATTATGGGAAAGTGGCACAGAATCATAGAAAAGTAGAGTTGGAAGAGGCCTACCAGGCCATCGAGTCCAACCCCCTGCTCAATGCAGGAATCCAGGTCAAAGCATCCCCGACAGATGGCTGTCCAGCTGCACCTTGAATGCCTCCAGAGTGGGAGAGCCCACCACCTCCCTAGGTAGTTGGTTCCATTGTCTTATTGCTCTGACAGTCAGGAAATTGTTGTTATAAGACAGCCTTCCCCAACCTGGTGCTGGCTGTGGGATTATGGGAGTTGTCCCAACACATCTGGAGGGCACCAGGTTGGGGAAGATTGTTATAAGAAGTTCCGGGAGCAAAGGCTAGAAAAGATTCCTAGGATCCAGTTTTCTAAAAGTCTGGGTTAAGTAGAATCCACTTCTAAGCAAACTGGCATTTGGGGTTGTGGAGAGAAAGCCTGACAAAACACAAACTTCTGCCCCCCAGTCACCTGCATAATGTCTACCCAAAGAGCTCAGTCCCAGGTATGCATTTACATCTAGATAGCCTTCGCCAAGTACCCTCAGTAAGCTGTCAAGTCCGGGACACACATTTAGAATCAGAAAACCGAGAGTTGGAAGGGGCCTACTAGGCCATCGAATCCAACCCCCTGCTCAATACAGGAATCCAGGTCAAAGCATCCCCGACAGATGGCTGTCCAGCTGCACCTTGAATGCCTCCAGAGTGGGAGAGCCCACCACCTCCCTAGGTAGTTGGTTCCATTGTCTTATTGCTCTGACAGTCAGGGAGTTTTTCCCATGTCCAGGCAGAATCTGGGTTCCTGTAACTTGAGCCCATTATTCCGTGTCCTGCAACCTGGGATGATGGAGAAGAGATCCTGGCCCTCCTGTGTGTGACAACCCTTTAAGTACTGGAAGAGTGCTATCATATCTCCCCTCAGTCTCCTCTTCTGAAGGCTAAACATGCCCAGTTCTTTCAGTCTCTCCTCATAGGGCCTTGTTTCCAGTCCCTTTATCATCCTTGTTGCCCTCCTCTGAACCCTCTCCAGTTTGTCTACGTCCTTCTGAAAGTGTGGTGCCCAGAACTGGACGCAGTATTCAAGATGAGGCCTAACCAGTGCCAAGTAAAGGGGAATTATCACTTCACACGATTTGGAAGCTATACTTCTATTAATGCAGCCCAAAATATCATTTGCCTTCTTTGCAGCCACATCGCATTGCTGGCTCATATTCAGTTTGTGATCTACCACAATTCCAAGATCCTTCTCACTTGCAGTATTGTTGAGCCAAGTGTCCCCCATTCTGTCACTCTGCATTTGGTTTCCTTTCCCTAGGTGCAGCACTTGGCATTTATCCCTATTAAATTTCATTCTGTTGTTTTCGGCCCAGCGCTCCAGCCTATCGAGATCTCTTTGAATTTTGTTTCTGTCTTCCAGAGTATTAGCTGTTCCACCCAACTTTGTGTCATCTGCAAATTTGATAAGCATTCCCTGCACCACCTCATCTAAGTTATTAATAAAAATGTTGAAGAGCACTGGGCCCAGGACGGAGCCCTGTGGTACCCCGCTCATTACCTCTCCCCAGTTTGAGAAGGAACCATTGATAAGCACTCTTTGAGTCCGATTCTGTAGCCAACTGTGGATCCACCTGATAGTTGTTCCATCCAGCCCACTTTTAGCTAGCTTGCTAATCAGGATATCATGAGGCACTTTGTCAAAAGCTTTGCTGAAGTCCAGATATATTATGTCTGCTGCATTCCCATAGTCCACAAGGGAGGTTACCTGATCAAAAAATGAGATCAGATTAGTCTGGCAGAATTTGTTCATGACAAATCCATGATGGCTTCTAGTAATCACTGCATTGTTTTCAAGGTGCTTGCAAACTGCCTTTTTTATGATTTGCTCCAAAAAATTTCCCAGGGATTGATGTCAGACTGACTGGCCTATAGTTCCCAGGTTCCTCCTCCTTGCCCTTTTTGAAGATGGGAACAACATTTGCCCTCCTCCAGTCATCTGGCACTTCACCTGTCCTCCATGATTTCTCAAAGATAATAGACAGTGGTTCTGAGAGTTCTTCTGCCAGTTCCTTTGTTACTCTAGGATGCAGCTCATCAGGCCCTGGAGATTTAAACTCGTTCAGAGTAATCAGGTGCTCCTCATGAACACACGAGATCTTTTTGTAGACGTTGCAGTGGCCTGCCCTTCCCTGGATTCCCAAGCAGTGTGCTTGTACCAGAGGTGCAGATAGGTCATTTTAGACCCTGGACTATGTCTTACTGGGGGAGCCGTTCAGACAGGCACATGCATTAATTCAGCAGTGAAGCACACAACTAACTTTGCTCGCCCCATCAATCCAGGCGTTACAACTGCATTTACATTTCTGATATGTTAGAATAGTAGCAACAAAGCTGTTTGTCAGTCCTGACTGATTAACAAAATTACACTGAGATAGTGCAGTTTGACTCACTTAAATCATAGCACCAGCATGACCCGGGAAGAAAATGGCATGTGCTTCTACTGCCTTGCTCACCTGCCGCTCTCTGGGTAGCCATTTCTGGGCCTCAGACTCAGCTGCACCACTGGCTAGTAAACTGAGCATAACACGTCCCTCTTTTAAACTCTTAAGAGTGTTCAATAGGCGATTTAATCTCACGAAGGGCCTGGTCCTTCTTATGGAATAGCTGCAACTAAAAATATTTAGCCGCATTTAGTATTTGGATAGGCAGTTATTATGGGATAGCAAGGGAGCCCAGCAAACTCTTCTGCATGTGTATACAGTAATACCTTGGATTGCAAGTAACTTGGTTTGAGAGCGTTTTGCAAGACAAGCAAATTTTTAAATATTTATTTAATATTTTTTTAACTTGATATACAAGCGATGTCTTGCAATACAAGTACTGTAGTATGGCTTAAATTAAAAATCTCTGTACAAATTTTTTTGGGGGGGGGGATTTCGTTTTGATATAAGAGTGTTTTGGATTACAAGCACGTTTCCGGAACAAATTATGCTCTCAATCCAAGGCATGGCTGTATACGGTAATTTGTAAATTTTATTTTAGAAGACAATGTGAAATCTATGGGACAAAACACAGGCAGTGATTCAGCGGGGCATTTCCCAGAAAATGGGGAGCATCTATGTGAGGCTGTATGTGTGCTCACTCTCTCCGCACGGGTTTGTTTTAGCCACTTTCAGAACGCCAGAAGAGGACTCAACTTTCAAACTGTTCCGGCCACTCTTCCCATCTAGGCCCCAATGTGCAATGAGACTCCTCTACAGAAAATTCGGGAATAGCAGAAGGCAGGATAAGAAATTGGCAGAACTGTCAGGAGTTAGAAGGATATTAACTCTGGTCAGGAGTTAGAAGGCTGGAGGCCTTTGGGTAGGAAACACTCAAAATGGCTGCTGCCCCGCCACTGCTGCTCCTCGGGAAGAATCACGATGATACAATACGTACAACAGCTACTGCATTTGCTATGACTGGGCAGTAACATGGAAAGTCTGTGAGCAGAAGTGCTGCAAGGAAAATCCTTTTATAATAAGCAGCTCTTACAGTGATTCTCTTGCCTGCAGAAGTAAGATCCCCCCCCCCCACACTTTTTAACAGGATTTCACCTTTGGGGAAAAGCTGCTGGATTTTATTAGATATTTAAACACACACACAAAATGCACCTAGTTGTATAAATAACCCTTTTAATTTCTCTCTGTGTGTGTGTAAACGTGCCCAAACACCAGTGCTGGCTCAAGACATTTCGCTGCCTGAGGCAGAACAGCAAATGACGCCCCATTGCTCCCACCCCCAACTCAAGGTGCATAATACCAAAAGGCAGTCGAGTTACTTTGGCATTTGAGGCCAGTGGACTCTAGTCCATGAAAGCGTATTATGCCATAATAAATTTGTGAGCCTTCAAGATGCCGCAAGACACCTTGTGGCCTTTGAACACAAAAGAACAAGAGGTCCTTGGTGCTTCTTCACATCTGTTCACCTTTCTCCAGCAAGTGCAAACCCCTGCTGTCAAGGAGGACTGTGCACCCGCCAGAGCCCGGCCTTGATACTCCAGGAAGATACTGTCAGAGAGAGCCAAGGAGGTCCAGATGCACTCAAGCAAGTCAAGTCACAGTACGCCTTGACATATGTCAGCAGGGCTGCAGATCTGCTCCGGATTTTATTCCGAATTTTAAAGGAGCCATCCCATGCGGCGGAACCTTATCCTCAAAATGAGTTCAGCACCATGGACAGGCCCTTAAAAGCTTGGACTGGAGTAAAATCTGGAGCAGATCTGCAGCACCGGTGACATTGGGAGTCACCAGCCTCCACCTTGCCACAAGTCCAAACATTGCTGCTCACCTCCCTTTTTGCCAGCAAAACCACTTCTGTCCCCCTGTCCCAGATAAAGGGCCTCTGGCACTCTATAGCAGTGTTCTCCAACCTTGGGTCCCCCACCGTAGCTGGCTGGGGCATGCTGGGAGTTGTAGGCCAAAAACATCGGGGGACCCAAGGTTGGAGAACACTGCTCTATAGGACCTAGAATTCAGCGCTCTTGTCCCTTCCTTGCCTACACCCACAAGCGCACTCCCACCCTTCCCTTCCAGGATCCACTTTGTCCTCCCAGTCCAGTCTAAATCCTGGAATGAGTTTGCCTCCTATTAACCCAGGGTGTTCTGAAAGACTGGCTTGGATGGATCACAGAATGGATCTGCCAGAGATATGGCATCAGCCAGCCCTCAGCTGACGTTCAACCTCCTCACACGATGAGGGGGCTAAAACTGTGGTGGGGGGCGAGGGTGCCCACGCAAGCCCTGCCCCGACAACCCCATGCGCCTGGCTCCTCCAAAGGGCCATGCCTCTCTAGCACGGAGTTCTGCAGTGGGTCTGGAAGTGTGCTCGGCCGATGAGTCCGGGACCCCGAGACTGCAGAGCGGTTTGTAGTAGGCACGTGCAGCAAAACATGCTTACAGACTCACTGCGGACTGTCATGCTCAATGCACAAAGGTCTCTAGAGACATCCCTGTAGCCAGGGATGCCAGGAGGGCCAACGCGGAGGAGCATCCCCTGCCCTCAGCACAGTTTTAGCCCCCGCTGGATCATACTGGACGCCCGCACGAGGCGTTCGTGTTGGCAGCCTGCAGGGACAGAGGCAGGATGCTCTGAATACCCGCTGTGAGGGAGTACAAGCTGTTGCCCTCGTGGCCTGCTTGGGGGCTTCTCGGAGGCATCGGCCTGGTGGAGGCTGGTGGTGACTCCTAGTTTGGCGGGGAGGCTCCCGATCCATTGCCACTTTTATTTGGAGCTTGATAGGAGCTCTCCATGGTGCTCCGTGGTGGTGAACCTATTTTGGGATGGAGTTCAGAATCAGCACCATGGACGGCTCCTATAAAGCTCTAATTCAGTGTTCCTCCAACCTTGGGTCCCCAGATGTTTTTGGCCTACAACACCCAGCATGCCCAGCCAGCTGGCTGGGGCATGCTGGGAGTTGTAGGCCAAAAACATCTGGGGACCCAAGGTTGGAGAACACTGCTCTAATTAAACCTGCAATGGAATAGGAGTCCCACTGAAATAGGAATCCTCAGCCGGCCACCACTCTGGAAAAGGGGATTCCGGGAGAGGTCTGCCTTTGGTCTGATCCAGCATGGCTCTTCCTACGTCACGGAGGTCAATGACATTCTCACACACAGAGAGGACTGTCAAGGTTCCACTACTGCAAGGACCCCTTGATCTGCCCTTTGGGAGATCTCTGCCTCTTCCCAAAGACCCAGTCCTTTGCCTGCTTCCTCCAGTAACGTGGGTGTAGGCTGTAGGCGTGGTGAATAAGTCACTCCAAACTCCAGGGTACACAACAAACTTTACTTATAGTATTAGGGAAATTACTTAATAGAGTGGTTTTAAATCAAAAGCATGTATGATAAAATAAAACAAACACACAATGTTCTCTAGTTTCACTTCAATCTACCTAATTCGTATGCAATCAGCCAGCCAGTTTCTCTCTCTCTCTCTCTCTCTCTCTGCTGTTTCTCTCTGCTCTTCAGCACACACTCTGACTGCTAGCTGACCACACCCCACATATATAGTCTTCCCAGAATGGAAGATTATAACCATGGGACCTTGCACTGGAGAACTGATTCTAAACTTCTATTGGGTAACTTAAAACTCTCAAACTCCCCCTCCATAGTGGAGTGTTGGCCTTCAGGCTCAACAAACTGAAGCCTGTGTAGCCTCAATAAACCAAATCCTGTGTAGGCCTCAAACCCTCACAAGGACATTTTTCCCCTCTTGGTGAGAAGGGCATGGAGTTCTCTGCATCTACCCAGCATGGACAAAGGGACTCAGGCAGTGCTGGCACTCTGCAAGGAGCACAGTAGAAGACTTGGCTGGAGCTGTGAAGGGTGGTTGCTCCTCCCAGTGCCGCCTGCCGCCTGCACCCCCACTATTATCCTCAATCTCAGATCGGAGATAACCATGGGGATTCCTCCAGTGGGAGGGGTTTAAACAATCCTTCAGGGGAGGGGTTAAGGCCCCCTGCCTGCTTGCCCTGCTTATGGTTCTTTAATTTTAAATTGGACTTGGACTGGAGAGCTCTTCAAGTACAGCACGCCACCAAATAGAGGCGAGTCCTCCAGCAGCCCTTAACGAGAGGGCTGCCCCTCTGTAAAGAGGAACACATGGCCACCCCACCAAGGCATTGAATTCAGAATGGCTGCTGCCCTGGGTTTTACGGTGCTACCATTAGGCCAACTAGGCAGCTGCCT